>VYZX01026949.1:54528-74440 GCA_013401335.1 Brachypteracias leptosomus
GAGAAGAGAAGACTCTGAGGGGACCTTATAGTGACCTTCCAGTACCTGAAGGGGGCCTACGTAAAGGTGGGGGAAGGTCTATTCAAAAGGGTTTTTAACAATAGGACAAGGAATAATGGTTTAAGCTAGGAAAGAATAGATTTAGGATGGATATTAGAAAAAAGTTCTTTAACATGAGAGTGATAGATCAGTGACATGGGCTTCTCAGAGAGGTGGTGGAGGCCTCATCCCTGGAGCCATTCAAGTTAAGGCTTGATGGGTCTCTGAGCAGCCTGACCTAGGTAGAGGTGTCCCTACTTGTGTAGGGAGGTTCGACAAGATGACTTCCAAATTCCCTTCCAGCCTGAAACATTCTATGATTCTGTGATTTGAGATACTGTAATTTTCATTAGGCAAATAATCTGATTGATTTCAAGGCCTAGACTAAGGAGTTAAAGCTGGCCTCAAGGTTGTATTAAAGCTCAGGTGTACTGATGATCCCTGCTATTAAGTTCTGCAGCTCAACTGCTTGTAGTAATCCACATTACCATGCAGTCACTCCATATTTCAGGCATTAAATCAATCTTATACTTGCAGTACATCTTCCTATGATCACCCTTACCTGCATATATTTGAAATTCCGGTACACATAAAATGCTAATTGATGGGAATTCAGCTCCCATTCCCTATTTCCTGACTTTCAACTCATTTGTTTCCCCCTTAGTGTTAGGTGAAGGAAATTCCTTAAAATTTGACTTTCAGTTCTGCTTAGGGCTATCTAAGATTAACTCTGAGTTTTAGTATGTTGCTCAGCCTCAGTTGATGGTTTTGAGGGTTTGGTTTGTATCAACTGCCTGCATTTATAAACAATTTTGGTACAAGCCAGGTCTTCTGTATATTGTAAATTTGGGATCTTCTATTACAATTTGCCTAATGTGGAGAAACATTATGTTCTGTTATGTTTCTTCAGCATGATATCTGAAGTACTAACTCACCCCACACTTCTTAATGCCACAAAACCCTTAGTCCTTCAAATGTGAGGCACGTTTTATTAAAACACTGCAGAAATGTGCTGTCTTAAAAGCTCTTTCTCTCAAGCTGAGAATCAAAAAAAATTTATTCTATCTTCAGTTGCTAACAGTCATTCAAAATTTCTTGGTTTTCAACTTAATAAAATTGATTAGAGGTTTCTCATTCTTATTTGTATGTTGAAATCAAGTCATACCTTAGATATAATTGTAATCCATATATAACTAAAGGGGTGTATTTAGCAATATATTAGATCATTTTTGAATATTAGGCTACAGATGTTATGCAGCTTGACTACTAAGAAGTATAGTTGAAAAAAATTTTTATTTTTAAATATGTTACATATTAGTTTATTGATGGCATCACAATGGAGGCATTTAACATGGAAATTATATGATTTAGTTCTATTTGTTTAGGCCAGGGCAATGGGAACTGAATCAATAGAATCTAGCTAGTATGAGATCACTTCCCCATTAATAGTTGTCTAAGGAAGTTCTACATACTAAAGTGAAAATTGTGAGAGCGAATCATCTGAAATTCTTGTTGGCACCTTTTTGACAAATTGTGTGTATGTTTAAACTACACCTTCATATCAAATGATGCAAAGCTGTAGAGCAATATAAGCCATTTTTAAATAGAATCACTTGAAGTGTTTATGCACCTCATAAATACTATTTACAGAGGATTAAAAAAAATTATGCTGTCTTTCCCAATTTATAGGACTAGTTTGCTCTAAGAAAAACAACATTCATATATTCATCTGAAAACTTGCTATAATCTGTCAATATATGCTGTTGTCTGGGGTTACATGTGATGAGATCTTCTTTGTGAGAGGAAAATAAAACATAAGAAAAACAAAATTCAGAAAGCACTTTCACTTATAGGTGAAGAAAGGGTCAGTGTATAAAACCTGAAGAACTTGGAAATTCTATCAGCTTTATTATCATCAGTATTAAAGTAGAATTGAGGGGGGGGGAGGAAGGAGGAGTCAATGTCCTGGTAGGTCGTGCTGAAAGGCTGTTTGAAGTGATACGAACTCAGGAATATAGCTCTGTGATCACTAATGTCAAGATTAATTGTACAATCTAGAACAACATCAGAACTAAGTGGAGAAATAAATTAGGATAAAACCGATGAACTTGAACAAAACAGCTTAGGCCTGCAATGGATCTTTGTGTCAGAGTCAGTCCTTTACAATGAAAAGCAACCACAAAATACAATAACTCAGAAAATTATTGTAATCTTAACACAAAGCTGTGTTTTGAATTGCACTATGTTTTATTAGAATGTTATTCCAGAATTTTATGAAATTGCAAAATGAATTAGCAAAATCTATTAATGGACAATATTTTTGTTCTTACACCAAGTGTCCTGTTGTTTAAGTAGCTTTTTTTTTCCATTTAATATTTATGTGAATGTTACTCTTTCTCTCTAGTCCTCCACTCTCTCTCTCCCATACCTAGAAAAAAAGGATATTCTCTTTCATTTTTTGTTTTATAGTGTTAACTACATAAGATTTTTCTCTTTTAAAATGAGCAAACCTAACAGTCCTTTTCTGTATCCATTTTGGTTTGAATTATTAATTTTTAATATAATGCACATATAATTTTCATAGTAGTTTTTCATACAGATTGTATTTTCCTAGGGATGAAGACCTGGGATTCCTAGGGATACTCAGTAATTCAGCAGTTCTGTCAATATGAAGTATTTTATCAATTACTTTACCTGGTTTATTTGATAAGATGCCAGTATACTCTTACATTGATATAACTATTTACTATTCTGTTAAGGAGTTTTGAGTTTATAGTAAATAGTAATTACTTTGTAAATCACATTTTATGCAATGTCTGATTTAAATTACTATCTTTCATTACTACTTTCACAAATATATTTTACATTTCAATATTATTATTAGACATAATTGATATTAATGCTTTCTTGGAAGCATTTTCACAGAACATAAATATTATTTGATGTAATTTCTTTTTATGAACTGAGCACTAAGGAATAGAAAGTGTAAAAATCAATCTACCCACCTACCAAACACAGCTATGACTGAACAGAGCTATTAGTGGCTTGACTTAATGAAAGCAAATTGCTCAAGACAGTCTGAAAGTCCACTTTTCAGAAACAGTTCTCTTTCATGTTATGCACTATGCTGAAACATAATTGAAGATGATGACATTTCCTGAATTTGGAATGAGAGATTTAAAAGAGCAGAGCAGACTAGACTAGACTAGAATATTTTCAGTTGGAAGGGACCAAAATGATTACCTAGTCAAACTGCCTGATCACGTCAGGGTGGACTAAAAGCTAAAGCAAATTAGTAGGGGCATTGTTCAAATGTCTCTTAAAGACTGACAGGCTTGAGGCATTGACCACTTCACTAGAAAGCCTATTCCAGTGTTTGGTCACACCTTTGTTAAATAAATGCTTCCTAACATGCAGTCTAAACCTCCGCTGTTGCAGCTTTGAATCATTCCTACATGTCCTATCACAGGATACCAGAGAGAAGAGATTAGCACCTCCCTCTCCACTTCCTGTCCTCAGGAAACTATAGAGTGCAATGTAAAGGTCCCTCAACCTCCTTTTCTCCAAACTAGACAAACCCAAAGTAGCCAACGTGAAAAGCATAACAATTGTTATATATGATTTTGTTGCATTCCATAGTTTTTTCCTCCATAAAGTCTCTGAGACATTTTATTTCAAAGAATTCAAAAATTCAATAACGTCAACCAAAGGATCTTAGCTACTGGCTTGCTGAAAATCATAAAATCATAGAATACACTGGGTTGGAAAGGACCTTCCAAGGTCATTTAGGCCAACCCCTCTGCAATCCGCAGGGACACCGCTAACTAGATCATGTTGCTCAGAGCCTCATCAAGCCTGACCTTGAACATCTCCAGGGATGGGGCCTCTACCATCTCTCTGGGCAGCCTATTCCAGTGTTCCATCACCCTCATAATGAAGTACTTTTTCCTAACATCTAATCTAAATCTACCCTTCTCTAGTTTAAAACCATTGCTCCTCATCATATCACTACATGCCCTTGTAAACAGTCCCTCCCCAGCCTTCTTGTAGGCCTCCTTCAGGTACTGGAAGGCCATTATAAGGTTTTCTTGGAGCCTTCTCTTCTGCAGGCTGAACAACCCCAACTCTCTTAGCCTGTCTTTGCAAGAGAGGTGCTCCAGTCCTCTGATCATTTTTGACCCTCCTCTGGACNGTACCAACTCCATCAGGTCCATGTTCTTGTGTTGAGGATTCCAGAGCTGGATGAAGTACTACAGATGAGGTCTCACCAGGGCAAAGTAGAGGGGGAAAATTACCTCCCCTGACCTGCTGTCCACACTCCTACAGCCTAGGATACAGTTTGTCTTCTGCGCTGTGAATGTACATTGCTGGTTCATGTTGAACTTCTCATCCACCAGTATCCCCAAGTCCATCTCTGCAGGTCTGCTTTCAGTGCTTTTATCCCCTAGCCAGTATTAATAATGAGAATTGTCCTGACCCAGGTGCAGGACTTTTCACTTGGCCATGACTTCTCTAATATCATGGAGAGTGGCCTGACAACTACATCAGACAATTCCCTCAGGACTCTGGGGTGCATCTCACCAGGTCCCAGAGACTTATGTATGTTTAGGTTCCTTGGGTGGTCATGGACCTTGTCTTCACTTACAGTGGGGAGGGACTTTGTCCCCCTGGTCCCCATCTTGTGATGCTTCAACATAAGAGGTGTGAAGGGAGAGGTTGCCAATGAAGACTAAGGCAAAAATGTTCTTGAGATCCTCAGTCTTCTCCTCATCTGTTGTTACTAGTTTGCCATTCTTTCTCATCATGAGCAATACACTTTCTTTAACCTTCCTTTTCTGATAGACATACCTGTAGAAGCCCTTCTTGTTATTCTTTGCCTCCCTTGCCCAGTTCAGTTCCAGCCATGCCCTGGCCTGGATCATAGACTAACTGCCCCATTTGAGCTAGAGTGAGTGCCTGACATCCAATCACATAGCACTAGGCACAGAGAGGTTTTGCATTTAGATCTCCCATTTTGCTAATTATGAGCTTTATTAGTGGATTGACCTCAATGCCCTTTCTTTTTCCTGCCCAATTTACCTGAGTTTCACCAGAATTAAATTTTAAAATATTCCAGGTGAATTTATTGGGTAATATTACTCTAAGTAAAAGAGGAGTCAGCCTTATTCTCTTCACAGTTTAGTCTCCCAAAAATGCTCCAAGAGATTTGCTTATGTGGCAAAAGTCCTGAAAACTCAAAAATTTCCATGACGGAGGAAACTCATCCTCCAGAGAGTCTTTTTATAGGATACAGGAGCTGTAAAATCAGACCCAACGTTAAAATATGCATTAAAGCAGGAAAAAAAATCCTGTTAAGAATAGCTCTTTAATTATGATAAAAATGCCACATGCTTGAAGACCCTTATAACTGATCTAACCTTTAAAAAACAACACTGATTTATCTCTCCACCACCACATTTTAATAATGAATCTCTCTGGTAAATGTGCATCTTTTTTAAAAGACACACAAAGGACCATACTGTGCTTACCTTATGTTACTACCACCATTGATTTAATGGCATTACTTACAGAAATAAAATTAATAGGACTACAGTTTCCATCTATAAAAGCTGAGTATTTATTTTTTAGAACCAGAACTGGCTTAAGATGCCCTATAATGATGGGAAAAATATAGATATATTCAAAGAAATGGTACTGACCTACTATCTGCACTATTCTCAAGCTATTTTCAGCACCTTCTGCACATTTACATTTTATAAGCAGGAAAGGAACATTGGTTTATAAAAAATAGGGGATGATTTTGGTTTCTGTCTGTCTAGAAGTACGCTTCACTGAATAAAACTTCAAAGTCTAATCATTCATAGTCTGTATTTTGGCTTGGAGCAAGGCTATGGTTTAGGTCAAATTCATACTATAAATGCTTTTTTAGGGGGGCTTATTTGTAAATCAAAATCAAGAGCATATAGTTTAAAAAGCAAGGTTAGAAGCAGTTAATTGTCTTGTAAAAAAAAACATCTCATACTGAAGAATGTACCTTCATCAAGCATGCTAATCTTTTGGTAATTCGTTTCACCATCTTTTAAATAATCTTAACATAATTATGGTCTGCTTCATGTTATGTCTTTCCAGTGCTAACCTGCAAGCTCAAGTTATTGAACTAAGTAAAACATTTAGACAGCAATGTGAATGGACTAAAATCCAGTCTGATAATTACTGTAATCAGAGAAGTCCAGCTGAGGTCAAAGCCCCTGTGCGACATGCCAGAGAAATAGAAGAGGCTATCAGAACTATCACAGCAGCAGGTGATTACCTTCAATTCAGGTGTTGCTAAATTTCTTATCAACTACACATAAATAACATGATACAAAGAATAATTCTGGATGTGAACCAGAATTAAATTCTGAATAAGATTTAAAAAAACAAATAAAGCAAAGCAAAATAGCAACATAAACCCAATAAATGAAACAATAAAGTCTGCACAGGCAGTAAACAAAAATGCCTTATGCAGTAGTTGAAAATCCATAGTCATAAAAACTTCACTGTATTTAAAAGTAGGTCGTCATATGCAAAAAGAGAAAAAGAAAGAAAAAATCACAGTACTAGAAAAAGTAGATGTAAACAATTATGAAAGGTGCAAACTCTCCTTCACTACATAACCATATTTATAACAATTTCATCATTCCATGACTCTAAGATAGCTAAAATACATTATGAAGCTTAGCTGAACATTAGACCGTAACCAATTAAGAGCAAAATGGAAAGTTTAAAAACTGTTAAGAAAGATAACATAATTTTCATACCATATATGCAACACAAACAGAATAATGATACAAAAAACTTGGGAAGACATTGTATCAGAACAAAGCAGGATTATAACATTCTAAATAATATTAAAAAAAAAAGCAGACATGGATAAACCATTATGGATAAATAGTCTAAACTGAAATGTAAGCATGACATTTCAATACAAATACTGCTGAAAAAGACTTCCGTAACATTACTTTAAAGTCAGGCTGGTAGGATGAAGAAGAAAATGAACCTTGGAATATATTTATTGCAAGATATACTCTTTCCTATACTATTTACATCTGAAACTATGTTTAAGATTCTCTTACAAACCTGAGAGTTAAAAGATAATTTGAACAAAGGTATTGATTTTAAACACTATTCTTAGTCACTTATTTTTAAACTGTGATGTTTAGAATCTTATAAGGCCTATCTATAAGCATTTTCTACTTATCTTGGACTCTGAAATTGCAGTCACATAAACTGGGCAAAACATTTGTTAAAGGTCTGTATTCCTGATACACTTCTGTGCAGCCACAGCTTTCTGCCCTGAGGGGGTTGACACAAAATCTAAGCGAATGGATGTCTGAGTGACCATTTTCCTGGTAAAAACCTTTTAATATTTCAAAGTCAGAGAGCAATACAACAAATCAGTGATTTCTTGACAGAGCTATTGGAAGCCAGAAATAAGAAATATTTATATATATTCACCTTATTATGCATAGTTTACATAATATTATAAAAGGTAAAGGAAATAAAATGAGTATGAAGAAAATAATTTTTTTAAGATGGTAATATAAAATAAACATCAATAAAAAGCTGCAATGTGTCTGCAGTTATTGGTGTCCTTTCTTCCTTTGGGCACTAAATTATTATATGATGACAAATCAGCTGAAATAATACTGCTTGTTTTTATAAGCAAAGGATGATCTGTATCAGGGAATAATGTGAGATGAAGTTGTCTAAACAATTATCACCGAGAAGAAATATGGATTCACATTGCAAATCTTATAGGAAATGCAATATTCATATAGACTATACAATTCTGAAATAAAAGGTGTACACACTTTCTCTTCCTTAACAAGGAAAGTAGAAATCTGTAGATTTTTCCAAAGATGAAAGAGAATTCAGGAAACTGCAGAGAGCTCAAAAAGAGAAAGATAAAATAGATATTTCAAAAATATTTGACCTACTGTCAAAATAAAGACAGGCATGAAATAAAGAGGTACAAGATTACAGAATATGTTACCAAAGCAATAAAAACTAAGATGAAAGGTTATTTAAAAAGGCTTAAACTGTTTCTAGAAAAAGAAAAAAATGTGTTGCATTCTCTTTTTATACCATAAAAGCAGAGAAAAAGTGATGTTCTCATACTGCAGCCCAGTTCAATATCTATGTGGGAAAAGACCCTTTCATAGATAGCTCCTGCTTATTCAGGCTTTTCAATATAATTTATTTTTCGTTTCTAAATTTTTCTTAATCCAAATAAGTGTCATCTAGAATATTTATTTTTTAAAAAAAATATCTTTATATTTAGAACAATTTCCTTTTTGTCATAATTGTTACGGATGTATCAGTCTTTATTTTCCTCTGAAATTACTCTAGCTTGTCATATTGCATGGTTTTAAGAATGTCTAATGTCCTGATAGTTGAACCTGGGGGATGACAGTGACATGCTTTTTTTTTTTGTTAAAATTAGAAAAGGAACCTTGTCATGGAAAACTCAGTCTTATTTGAGCTATCTTTCTTACTGGAAGCAATGCTGGAAAACAATATGTAACTTTTTATAGTTAAAAGGTAATATGAATGCAGAAACAGATTTTTTTCCAAATCTATACTCTTCACAATTCTGCATGTGTTTTCCTTATTGGACATTGTAAGAGCAAGTTATTGAAAAACCAAAACAAAGTAAATCCCAAACAGATACATTTGTGGAACACTATTATTTCTAATTGCTAACCTAAATCCTGCAGACTTATTTGTGGTTTCGGTTAGCTGGTTGGTTTGTTTTGGGTTTTTTTTGTTACATCCTGTTTCTGTTTCCTCAGAGCTGTGAAGAGAGGCCATAATTTGGCATCAAATAACCTCCAAAGAGCTGCATTTTTCAGTAAGGAGTTCCATGTGAAAGCCCACGTCACAGTCAGGTCTTCTATACCTGGCCATGAGTACAACAGAAGCAAAAGATTGTCAGTAATTGTAGCGACAGAAGATCTGTTAAACACTCCATGAAAGGCCTGACTTCGCAGCAGATAGAAAAGACTAGGCTTGGAATAACCATAAGAAACAGCCAGCTAAACTCAGGCCTATAGCATCTATTAGGTAACTGCTCTCCAGTCAGTGTTATTCACATGGTAATATGTAGGTGCAGAGAAATTATACTGGAAAATAATGGAGGAGGAAAACATATATGTCTCCTTAATATTTAAATCAAAATTTAGGAATGGTGGGGAGAAATATTTTTCAAATATTTAAAAACTGAAGACCTAAAAGGAATAGATAAGTAAATTAAAGCATCCTTTCTCTACTTAGAGAGTCATAGTAGCATGTCCATAAGATAAGAATTTTGGTGGTTTACAGTAAATTTTTCCATTCAATCAAAGTTTTATTTCAGTATTATTTCAGCTCAGTAAAGCATTTTATTAACCATAAAAGATTTTAAGTGCTTTCACTACTAAAGGAAAAAAAAAAATCATTTTAATATGGAAAGAAATTTTAACTGAAGTATAGAAATGATTAATTTCTGTGTCAAAATACGATATTTCACTTAACTTTTAGATTTGTGTTTGCTCAAAACTGGGAAATTAATTCATGAGATGCTTTATTGACATGCCTAATTTTTTTAGCAGAAAAAAAATACTGTTCTAGTTTTAAAATCCATAGAAGATTTTTAAAAAATCAGCCAAATAAACATAGATACACTCATGAACACATTAATAGAGTACAGTGATTCTGGAACATCACAAAGTAAAGCCAGTCATATAAAATCCTCATTTCTACATGAAGAATGACTTAGGTAGGCATCTACGTAGAGAATGAAACAACATAAAGAATGAGGCACCGTACCTGTCTATTCTTTTGTTTCTTAGATTCCCCTCAATCCATGTTATTAATGCAGTTTGCTGGCTAAACTGTTTATTGGTCTAACTTGGGCAGTCAGCAAATAAAAAAGCAAAAAAGTTTAGAATAAAAGCGCTTTGTCAGCTGCTTCTGCTGAAGGTCCTGTATGGTCTGTCTTTTAGAAATAGCATGTAATAATGTGAAAACTAACACATTTTATCTGAAAAAAAACTAGTCAACTCAGAGAATAATTCTTTTTATGATGTAGGGCATTTGTCACTCATTGATTGTACTGTAAAATAGCATGAAAAAGGGGTGGCTCACATCACCAATAAATAGCTATGCGATAATTTTGGCACATGCTGAAGAAACTCCAACACAAAAGAAAAGCTGTTATTTGGTATGCAAGACACTTAAAACAGATCATTAAGGAATGAATAATCTGACAGGCCCTGTATAAACTAAAACCATCTGTAAGATGAAAAATATATACCTAGCCTGAAATTTTCAAAGTTGTCTGTGTAATTTTAGCAGGAGCCAGGTATCCTTGTCCTATCTGCTTTGTAACTTTGATACAACACAGGGATAAGTTAACTTTCTTGTACAAATGTGTTAACTCTCATACATTTAATGTCAGGAGGAAAGGGAGACTGTTGATATCTGCTTTATGTGATGTAAAATGAAAATGTACAATGTGACAAATACACTCTTACAGGAAATAAGGTTGTGTACTACTGCTCCTTTAATCGCTATACTAATAAACCCACTTCTGTTTCCTGTGTTTTCTGGAGGAGTTTTCAAGTCATTCATTGTTTTAAAATCCAGTAGGTATATCATAAAGCAAAACACAGGAAATTAATACAGAGTACAATTCAATGAGAGGATATCTTAGGATAGCAGTTTTTATATGAACTGACAAAAGCCAGATTCTTAGATCTCAGTAAATTAAATTATCTTAGTCTTTGTCACATTTGTCATCAAGGAAATCTTCTTTTATTAATATTAGTTAAATCAGGCTTAACGCTGTTTGTGGTCTGTATGAAGAGATCAAAGCCACTTTTTTAACAGTTCTGTTCTCACTCATTACATATGAATCAAGGAACTAATTTGATCTTATCTAATCAGATTTTATATGATTATCAGTTTAACCTGGCAATCAACATGTCAGACTTAGATTCCCTAGAAAGCAGGAAAGAATATCACCTGCCAAAGAGATCTGGAGAATAAAGGAAACAGACTCTAAATTCTGGAGGAAAAGTTCTGCGACAGGAAGACAGTAACTGGCATATGCCATACTTTACCAGTGGATGACCTTCTTAACTCTAAGATGAGATATGGGAGAAAGAATTTAATTATAGGGAATGCGATGGACCTCTCCCACCTCAGAAAAGAACAACAGAAGTCTTAGAAGACCAAATAAACTCAAAATATATTAATTTTCTTGAGGAAGCTGACACCACAAACATTAAAACAATAATTCATTTCTGTCAATATCTGTTCATTTTTTGAAATCTCATTTAAACTGAGAAGCTATCCTTTTCCAAATCGTTTGTGAGACTCATTATTTCCACACTCACCTTTCCCCAAATAGCTGAGGTGTCAATCCATAGTGCCTTGCAGATTTAAGCACTGGTGAAGAATTTGTTAAAGCTATTTGATAAAGCCCTAGATATCTAGATCTGGAGATAGATGGAGAGAGAAGAAGATGTTTTTGTCACTGGGGACAGCAGCTATAGACTGCAAATTCCTGATGGGTTAATGAAAAATTTACCTTGAGCACAAGCACCCACGGAATCAAAAAAACCTGTTGTCCCTCGCAGTCAAGGAAATGGTAAGATCCTTAAATATGTTGTTCAAACACAGCAATCTAATAGAGGATTTCTGACAATCTTACTAGGATCATGTTCAAATTCTAGAATAATATAACTAATTTATATTAGGAAGTATTAGAAATATACGTATTGGGTTTGCATAGCTAGGTTTTGGTAGCAGGGGGATTACAGGCGTGGCTTCTTTGAGAAGCTGCTATAAGCTTCCTGTATCTGACAGAGCCAATGACAGCTGGCCCCAAGACAGACCCAACACTGGCCCATCAGTGGCGGTGCTTCTGTGATAACAAATTTGAGAACAGGTCAGGGGGGAGGGGCTGGGGGGCGGAACTCTGTGCAATAGCATTTGGAGCCAGAGAGAGCAGTGAGAATATGTGAGAAAAACAACACTGTAGACACCAAGGTCATTGAAGAAGGAGGAGAAAGAGGTGTTCCAGGCATCACAGCAGAGATTCCCTGCAGCCTGTGGTGAAGCTTGTGGTAAGGCAGGTGGTCTCCCTGTAGTCCACGAACATTACCAGTGGAGCAGATATTCATCTGCAGCCTGCGGAGAACCCCTTGCCAGAACAGGTGGATGTCCAAAGAAGAGTATGACCCTGTGGGAAGCCTGAGATGGAGCAGGTTCCTAGAAGGACTTGTAGAGAGAGAGGAGCCCAGGCTGGAGTAGGTTTGCTGACAGGACTTGTGAATCCATTGGAGAACCATGCTGGAGTGGTCCATTCCTGAAGGACCGCAGCTCATGGAAACGAACTATGCTGGAAGAACTGCAGCCTGTGGGAAGGACTCACATTGGAGAAGATCATGGATGACTGTCTCCCATAGGTGGGACCCTGTGCTGGAGCAGAGGAAGAGTGTGAGTCCTCCCCCTGGGGAGGAAAGAGCAGCAGAAAAAGCATGTGATGAGTTCATCATCACAACCCCTATCCCCCTTCCACCTGTGCCACTTGGGAGAAGGAAGTAGAGAAAATTGGTAGTAAAATTAAGCCTGACAAGAGAAGGGTGGGGAGAAGGGTTTTTTAAGATTTTATTTTATTTCTCATTATCCTACTCTGATTTTATTGGTAAGAAATCAAACTCATTTCCCCAAGTTGAGTCTATTTTGCCCATGACAGTAATCGCTGAGTGTTCTCCCTGTCCGTATCTCAGCCTATAAGCCTTTCATTGTATTTTCTCTCTCTGTCTAGCTTAGGACAGAGGGTGATAGAGCAGCTTTGGCAGACATCTGGTATCCAGCCAGGGTCAACTCACCACAGGTGCGTGTACTGTCAAAATATATTTTCCAGAATTGTGCATATTAACTACTGCAACACCAAAGGTACAACTAAATCATTACCATTTGCTTACCCAGTGGAGACAAAAAACTCTTCAAAATCCAAGAAGCATAGCAGAGAGAACTAGAACTGTGAACTAATAAAATGCAACAATATGCTTATGTCTCTAACACCAACTGTTATATTTTACTAACCACCAAATAATAAGAAACCACTAGAATTTATAAATACATTAACTAAACAGACAACAGATGGTATTATTTGTTAGAGGGCTGCAGTTATCTCCTGGGTTTACAAAGCTCCTATGACTGTTTTGCAGATGTTTTTCATCTTGTTTAAAGATTTGTCCAACTTCTGGGAAATATTTTGATATGTAAAAAACAGACATGATAAAACTGTATAACATAGTTATGATAGAGAGCACTGATATACATAATATATAATCATTAAATAGCAAATTACTCAATGTTTATAAGAATTTAATACAAATAATTATTTAGGAAACTCTGCTCAGGAAAACAACTTTCACAGATAAGTTGTTATTATCTGAAACTTGTAAATTATTAAGCTGAAATTCATCCAGATATAATTTTTTTTGAGTGTTACTAATTTTCATATATTAAACAGATGACCAAACAAACATACAGACACACCTCTGCCCCAGCTCTCCATCTTTAATAGTATCAGCCTATTCTGTTTTCAGAAGGCTCATTCTAATGGTCTATTACCGATCCTCCAAAAGCCAAATTAGGAGCACTAATGAGGTCTAACCACTTTCCACTAAGTAAAAGGGGAGTCTTTCCCTTATTTCCTCTCTTGTTTAGCCCTTTCTTTCTTTGTCTAGACAGCAGACTCATATCATTTGTCATTGTTATGAGAAGGAAGTGTCACTGCTACCTAGGTGCCTCAGTAGAATAAAATAATAGTATGTAGCCTTTGTTATCTTCTGGTCTCAAAGCATTTTCCAAATAAACACAATCATATATATACATATATAGAAAATCCACACAACAACATTTCTGCAGAAATAGAAGAATGCTCAGCATTTTGCCAGGAAAAGAAGAAAAGCCATAACTGAATCTGTGTGCTTAACTTTAACTATGCCTTTGTCTTATCAGTGAACAGACAGATTCCAATTTTCTTATGTTTAAGTAATGCTACTTGATTCTAGAAGAGATTGCTAGGATTACCTTCTCTTTTGTGAGAAGGGGTTTCAGACTCTGAAGTTGAACTGTATGCTGAAAATGTGCTTAATGTTGTCTAGTTCCCAAAAGGCCATTTTAGCCAGTTGAGATTTTTCTTTTATGACTAAAATGTTTGTTATACAATATTCAGTCTGTGCAGAAGAGATTCCTGCAAGCAGGAATTGACGTCTCTGTATTGGTCTGCATATTGGTTGGTTCATGCATTCACTTTGTTTTTATCTTCGATAGCAGTTGTTCTCCCTTTGTTTTATACAAATTATTTTTCATAAGAACACCAATACTGAAAAGACCTAGAACAGCATAAATTCATTAATGATTTTATTATTTCAGCTAACCATCAGGTATAATCCATCAATTGTGCATACCTTTCTGCTCTATTTTTGCCAAATGCATCTTCTCTGGAATTTAAATTATGATGAAAAAGTGGCTGACTAATCTGAATTTCTCAATTTATTCACATTCAATAAAAAGCTATTCATCAGCTTAAACTCAGCTGTGAGTTCAAATCAAATTTAAACCACCTGGGAGTAAACAAAATTGCTCTTCTTCCCTAGCATGTCAGTTGTGGATAAAAATAACAAGCATATTTCCAAGGAGCTCAAGATTCTGAAACCTCTGTTTCTACCAACAGATTTTGCTGAAATTGTTTAATGATTAGAAAGAAGCACCCTCAGTGAATTTTAGATTAAATATTTTGATCTATGATTAAAGAGAACAGAAAGAAAAAATAGTGGTAAAATCTTATTTGAAGGCTATAAATAGGCTTTTCTTTTCACTAGCATCAGTATTACCAAATATTAATTGCAAGTAAATTTACATTATATTATCACACCTGCTTGACTATTTTGCTGTATCTTCATCATCTTACATCATTTCTATTTTTCTTCTGTTTACAGATCATGTTCAAAAACTTTCCTTTGTTAAAATGAGGCTATTTGAGTTATTGAAAAAAACAAGTGGAGTTCAGGATAAATGTTCAGTTAGCTAAATTAAATATTATTTTGCCTGAGTTCTGTTTAATTCTGACAAGACAGTCTTGTTGAAAACCCCAGCAAAAGGTTCAGGTTAATCTTAAGGACTTTGGGATCAGGACAGCCAAATGGCAGGACTGTTTTCAGAAGTTAAGCCACTTATGTTGAAAGCCACCTCTTTCTTATACAGTGCAATGCTCTAAACTGGATTCTGGCTGCTGGGAAACTGTAGTGTGTGAAAGATGTCAGAGGTCTTCCCCTCATCACTTGGGAGCTGCTTTTAGACTCAGGCTCTTATTCTTGGGCATTACCTGAGCTGCATTGCAGATGTGCCTGATCACGTGTTCTGTGAATTTGAATGCTGATCAGCTGACTTAGAATCATAGAATGTTTTAGGCTGGAAGGGACCTCTAGAGGTCATCGTGTCCAACCTCCCTACACAAGCAGGGACATCTCTACCTACTTACCTTTGAGGTTTGACTTTGGACCTACTCTGTCATTACAGAACTGATAGGCAATGCCTCACCTATTCACTACTGCTATCAGACCTGCTTTGCCCTTCTCATTTGGATGTTGTGGGACTCTGCCCTTGTCCTTACAGGCATTGTTCTTCTGTCACTAGTTGCTCCTGGTTTCCCTTCAATTCTGTAACAGCCAATCTTGCTGCTCACTTACACAATCAAAAATTGTAGATTGTTAGATTATGATTAATTTATTTTTAGATAAAGTATGATAATTATAAAATTTCTTCCTGGCAAAAAGGGGAACTTGTGCAGTGAGAGTCATTACATCTCATCCCGTTACAAATAATTGGGATTTTATGTTTCACTATAGGCAAAGGGTGGTAACTAGAAGTTTACACCTAGGCTGTTAGCACTGCTGCTGAAGATGGGTGAATTTCAGGAGACTCTCCTATGTGACCATACTCCTCCCTACATGAACAAGGTGTCATGTGATATCCTTTTTTAACTGAAAGGTTGTATCTGGCTCAGAGTTACAGTTAAATAACATTTTTCTTTGCTGTGTAGTCATACTTTTTATCAGAAACAAAATACACTACATTGTATAGCAAAAGATGAACCAACAACTGTGGCAGCTGTAGACTCTGTCTCAAACAGGGCAACGACTCAAGAAAGGAACAGGTTGTAATATGATGTACCACTAAGAAGATTATACAAAAAACCAAAGCAATATATCATGTACCTATCAGGTAACTAGCAGAGACAGGATCAGAATTCATGTGATGCTAAGTGCAGCTGGTCAAGAACTCAGATAAAACATTCTCTTTCATCCAGAAATATGTCACTCTGTGTCACTTTATCAGAAACAGAATTTTCACGGAGAGTGAACTGGAAAAAAATATCTCGCAGTTTCATGGTACTATTGTTAGACAAAGAAAGAGAGCCAACTACCTCCTGTGGTCATGAAATAGTTCAGTCACTAATGCCCTGCTCACTTCTAAGATAGGTTCTTGCTTTTGCTCCAAGTGGGAGCAACCTGAGTTTTGATTTTCTATATCTCAGTGGTTGTTCAAGGTCTACCATAAGCAAAGATTTTCTGAAGTATCACAGTGACTGTTTAGTACAAATTACATAGAGAGATGTAGTAAGTTAGATAGATATATTTTGTTAATTAAAAACATAACACCAAATAACACAATAACTCTTCTTCAAGTTAGTAGTAAGTGCTTCCAGTTGAGTAACAGGAGCTTTGAAATAGAATCACATCAGTTTACCAGAATCAAGTAATAAAAACATACATAACATTAATAATGTCTGCATATGTATATATATAGATGCATCAGTGTCATTTTAATCACTGAACTTGGAAGAATCTTTAGCATCTAATTTATGCTACACTATTATTATTAACCTGAGTGCTTTTGTGAGAAATTTAAATGGAGACTTAAATATTTTTTAAGCTGTGCAAATTATTTCACTCACAATCTTAAAAGGAGGAAATTCCTTATGACATTTTACCTTCTTAAAATCAGAAATTCAGCAAAAAATAATTTTAAATTTTCTTTTTTTAAAGCTGAAGAATAACAAATTTTTTTTTGCATCTATAAGTTTTACATAATTTTGAAGTTAAACCTGCTACTTCTGTATCTGGCATTGATGTGATGCAATGTTGTTTAGTCCTTTCCTTCTTTGCTACTTCTTAGCTTTCTCCTGCGTTACTGAAGTTATGGCCATATGTGCATTTAATATTGAAAAGTGGGGTTACTAGACAGCAGACAGTATATTGACATTAACCTTCTTCCTAGTAAAGACCAAAATGAGGAATCACTGTATCATCCATCAGATATTTCTTGTTCTCCTCTTCTGCTAAAAAGAAAAAACAAAAGGCAAGAAGGTAACACATATAGGAACTTTTAACAGAGAAGTTGGGTGATTCACTGGAAGGTATGATTTATTTCCTAGTAGAAAGGAGTTGAGGGAGCTTCACTGTAAGGAGACTTTTCAAGGACAGTGTTAATATACTTCTGGTGGCATTCAATCTATTCGGTTACTCCCATGTGACTGCTTGATCTTAAAAATACTTTTGCTTTGATCAAATGGCAATAGGTGTCCTAAATCTTGCATGTAATCTCCTTATGGAGGTTATCTTCAGTTATGTTTCCTCAATAAATCTACTTTGATAAGTATTGGAGTTACTAGAGTCAATGAATGAAAGTCTGAGTTATATTCTGACTACATTTTTACACATATTGGAAATCCTTTTTTTTTTTTATAAGTTGTCCCCATACACTAAACATGAAATCAAAGTATTTCATAATGATTCCCCCTTTTGCCCTCTTTTTTACTATTTTGTGGAAAAATACTGCCAGTTCATATTTGAATTACAATCTGGTTCATCCTTCCTTTACATATATCTGTTTATAGGTGAAGACATGGCTTGAGAGAACCACAGGCCTGCACAGCATATATCTAGTTTAATAGGCAGCTCTAGCCTTTCTTCAGCTTCAACAGATATGACTGAAAATCATTACATTTATGTTTTTGGATTTTATAAATAGTCCACACTTCAGTAGGTGAACAGATATGCTTTTTCTCAAATTCATAATTCTGAAAATCTATACAACAATTATGTAAAAACTTAATACTCCAACTTGCATGGCATCATGTCCTCAAAAAGAGATGTCATAAAGCAGAAACATCCTGAAATAGAAATGTGTTCAGCCATCTTAGTAATAGATCCATGAAAAAAAAAATAGATTTCATTAAAAATGCATAGTAGGGAGAGCTTAAATATTTACAATAATAAATTTGTCTTGTTCCAGTTTTTAATTATTTATCTATGTGTTTGCTGCTTGTATGGATGGGTATTTTTACAGAACACCAAGTGAAACCATATTATTTTTCTCTCCAATGATAATAGAGTTATGTATTGATCTCTTTGTAAAATCAAGTTAATACTTTAAGAAATCGTTCATTTCCTTAAATCGTAAAAGCACATCAATATTTCAATATTTCAGCTTATGAACTTCTTAATAGAAGTTAATTATAATATTCTTGTGAAAAAAAATGCTTCTACTTCTATTAACTCTTCATCTAATGAAGCTACTTTACTGTTTCATATTAAAGACAGGAAATGGTATGGTTAGTTCTGATCTCCAGCTGCCTAATCTGAGCAAGTCAAGGTCATCAGCTGTGTCATTCTGGCTCATTGTCTCAGAGCAAGAAAGTGTCCTGTGTATGCTCCTCTTAGAGTAAAAAGAGAGTGTAGATTATAGTTTTCTTCTGTTATGTGCTGCACTGCCAAGATAGGTGTCCCTTCATTCCCTATTCTCCAAAACCTCTGTCTCTGACTTATAGCCATGAAATAGTCAACAGGATGCTCTTATTTTTGCATATATGACCAGAAAGGAATTTTGAGAAGGTGCTGAAAGAATCAAATAAATTCTAGATGTTTACTGTAGACACTGTCAGTTAGGAAAAATTCCAAGCACCTTTNTGTATTATAATGTCTGTTATTGGTACTATCACATGCTGCTGCATTTACATCCTGTTGTCTTGGTAGTACAAGTCTATTGTAGCCTCCTCATAAGTAATTATATCTGCTTTTTATCTTCAGTACATTTGATTACTAAGCTTCATTTTATCATCTTTTGTAGATGAAAACATTAATTTTCATCTGAATTTTGTTGTTTGTTTAACTACAAAAAGCTGCATGCAAAATCTTTATGCTGGAAAATCAGGACCTAAAGAATAATAAAAATTACTACTGAATATCACTCCAACAAATACTTTTATACTAAGAATACTAAGAATGTTTACTTTCACTAAAGTAGGCATGTTTCAACTTAACTTCAAAGGGTAAACTTTCTTAAGCTTCACTAATCTACACCCATAATATATTCAACAGAATAAACCATACAGCCGATCCGATGTTCATTTCACAGACAAAGCGTACCCTTAATGAAATGACTGGGCTATATTATAATACTGCTTACATAGGAAGATTACTTTATTTATTATAGAACACAACTCCTGCTGTGGTATGTTTAGATATAAAATTGCAAAGACCACTCACAGCTATCTCTTAGGATGTTTTTCTGTTAGCTACAGGGAATTCTAGTAAGAAGAGATAGTTGACAAAAAGAAAATAAAAGGCCTGATCCTTTTTTCCCTGACTGATATGTTTCTAAAAGCCTTGAAGCCTTATGTGTTCTTCCACATTCATTCTCCTTTCATTGAATCTTCTAAACTATACTTTAGATCTCTAATCTATGCTCACACAAAAGTAGTACA
>VYZX01026950.1:0-10571 GCA_013401335.1 Brachypteracias leptosomus
AGGGTAAACCCACCACAGGTGTCTAATGTGCCATGAGACCACATGAAAGACAAAAGAATAGTGCAATGATGCAAAACACTCCAGGTCTATGAAATAGTAACAAAGCTCAGGGAACTTTCAGTTCTAGAGAGTGATTTTCTCTAGAGTGTCTGACTTCTCACTATGACAACTTTACTCCCTAACCCCTAAAGTTTTGTCTGAAAACAACTTAAACATAAAGAGGGAAACTACCTTTGTAGGTACAGGGGTTTCTGCTGGTGACTGATTTTCAACAGACTGCCAGTCTGCGGTTGCAAGTAACCAATGAGGTCTGCATGACCATGAACAGCATGGAAATGACAAACTGTCTGACTGCTAGCTCTTCGAATACAAGAACTAAGGGTCTGCAAGTGAAACCATCAGTAGTGAGGATCAAAACAAATGACAAGTGGATCATGAATGGAGACCTCCATGAAATAAAAAGCCCATTTTAAAAAGTTTGCATGGTTTTAAGGGGAAAGCAGACAAGTTATTGGAATACAGATCTACTGTGATTACTGGGTAGTCAGAACACTTTAGGTGTAAGGGATGATAAAAAATAGTTAGCAGCTAGCAGAACACTTGAAGAAATACTGTAGGTGCCTGCCCTGTTCTTCTTCCTTCATGCTTATGATTAATGCCAATGGTGGCGACAGATACTAAGTAAAACAGTCCTTTAATCTGAATCCATACAGCTTTTTTCATGTTTCTCTTCAGCTACTAGTCACTCATCTATGTCTTGGTTTTCAGACCCTTACAGTTCTATATTCCCACAATGCCTTCCAAAATGGGTTCCAAGGCTTCATTAATAAGGAATACATGATGATGGTAATTTCCCATGTTCTCTTCATTCTGAGGAAGACGTAGCTATGAGATCAATTGCTCAATATAGAAGGAAATAATGTATTGTGCTTTGTGCCCTATCTGTATCATATGAACTATATTTTCTGTTTAAATTCTTTTTTTCTGAAGTATCATATATCAGTGCAAACATACAAAACAGAGCATTGATTTATCTAACTATATCACTACTCTGACATCACAAATCACTATGATATCTAAGCAATCTCTTTTTCTATTTGTTCTCAACAGATTTTATTTCTTTGTTGTGCAAGTTGTTCTAAATATGAAATAAAATTCACTTAGAATTCTTTCTGTAATGAAGACTTACAAGAAAGATAGTGAGGTAAAAGTAATCTAAAACAAGTAAGGGAGGGGAAAAAAAGAAAAGAGAACACAAAAAAGGGAAGATGGTCACCCTCTGAAAAAGTGAAAGAATGTGCACTGGGTAAGGATTGCCTTGGCTGGTAGCTGTCTGAAGTATCTACTTCACAATAACCATTACATAATTGCTTTCTGTAAGGAAACTAATTTGACATTAAAAAGACTTTAATCTAGAATAATTGCTTTGCAATTAAAACTGTAGAATAAGCTTAATTGATTTAGCTATAACTAGGAATAAAGCTTTTTTTTTTTCTGAAATAACATTTTCACATGGGAACTCGTTTGAAACAGCTAAGTTCTATTGGAATACCTTCTTAGTATGAGCTTTGCTACTCATTTCCCCCTATCTAGATGAGGGTCCGGCATGTTTCTTCTACATGGGAGCTGTTATCAAGGCCTGATTCCGATTTTATTTTTATAGCAGCATTTTATAACAAAGTATACAAATAACCTTATTGGAGTCATTCCTGATTTAGTCTGGTATGAGATTAATATCAGAACTTAATGGTTGTTTGAAAAGATGTTTTCTCTGTTTAACAACCAAGTTGGAAAAAAAGTTTGGATCAAACTATAAATATTGTCCTTGATGAAATGAAAATGAAGTAAAAATAGTTTAATACAATACAACACTTTACATTTGGCCAGAGATGAAACATTTCATATATTCTAAGAAAAACAAAAAAAGGAGGATTCACAAAATAAGAATTCCTTAAACGGCTGGTGTTCTCTTCCTCTTCCTTTTACTCACTAGTTCAAAGTTAGATCTTTCAGTCGCACTTGGAAATATAGGTCCAGTTACTAGGGTTTTGAACTCATTTGAAAATACCTTAACAACCAAGCTATACACCATTTTAAGAGAAAAAGTGATCTCCTTTCTTGTGATGTTTCTACACCCACTTTAAACAGCATTCGTCATTAAACAAAAATCAGATTCATCTGATTAAATTCAGATGTTTATATTTAGATATCCTCAGCTTCCACTTTGAGGATTTGCTTCACCAGAAGATCTAAAACAAGTAAAACATCTTTCTTTGACCTTCAAGATCCAAATGTGCGTTCCCTCCTTATGCCACCAAGCTCTTTTACTGTATGCCAGAACCTTTAACATCACCCTCAACTCCCTCAGCAGACCGCGGAATTCACAGCTAGCCTAGATAGCTCTACATTAGCCTCATGGTCACATCTTTGACTTCAATAAAGATAAAAATGTCCCCCTGCTTCAATTATCTGGCAACAGGGGGAGATCTCCTGTGTAACACAATGCTGATTTCTTATGCTGTGCACACATTTTTAAGGTGTTATCTAATTGCATAAATTAGAACATCTCCTTCCCCTATCTCAGCTTGTATAAATCATTACTAGAATAAGTATTTGGGATGGCCCAAATAAAAATTCAGGGAGTGTATGAAGTCTCCCTTTCTTTTTCTCTAAGTAGATCCCAATCTCAGTAGAGAAAGCAGTCCACCATTGATGCCAGGAAAGAGAAGGAGGTTGAGAATTGTACTGCAGAGGATTTGTGAGGTGTGGAGCTATTTTAATATTGCTGGATGAAAAATCTGTTACTAAAATAAGAGTAGGGAATGAGTCCACCTCCACCAAATGTTGGCTTCAATAGTTTTAAATGCTCCAATAAAAATGCTACTTTTTCATAATTCTATGTTCCCTTTCAACTTGGTGTCCATAAATTTCTGACACTTGATGAAAGCTTTGTCCTAGCCATTTCATTTTCATTGTCAGTGCTTTGTGTTCTGTATGAAGGAAAAGATAATATAAACTGATCAAGAAAGTTACAGATATGAAGGATATGTAATCTATGTCATGGAATGACACAGTTCTGTGTCTTATGTAAACCTAATAAGATAGTAAGGATTATGTAGACATAATAAGATAGTCATTAAATGTAAGGCATAAACCTGATCTGAAATGCCATAATAAAATTCAATTATTTACATTTTTGATTAAGAGCTGTATGTTTCATGGTTTAATTTCATGTTCATCTGGAAAAACAAATATTATAGTGTTTCCAGGAAGGATTCATGATTTCACTCTATGTAAAAAAAAAAAAGTATAAAACTTAACTGAATCAATAACATGGAAGGAATGTATTCTTTGTTGTGTAAAACTTAATTGGTTTCTCATCAAAGTTGCATACAAATCCCACCATATAATAATAGGATCATTTTAAGGAGGCCTTGCACTGTCTAGCAGCAACAATTTGTGATTGAATGTAGTAGAGAACTCAGTTCACAGTATCAGTTTCCAAATCAGGTTATGGTGTGGAAGCCTTTGCCCTCTACAGGTGTTTAGAGTAAACAGTTCTGCTATATATAGTTCAATACAATTCAATAAATTTAAGGGCATATTTATATAAAGTGTTCCCTCAGGACTGTCTGTTGACCCAAGAGCTAAAGGGTTTATCCTGTTGATTGTAACAGGAGACCATCAATCCTTCCAGCCAAGCATTCAAGAACCAGAATGCCAGAACCCTTAATAGTCCCTCACGGAAAGCATTGAAGTATCTTTGCTGACCTTGCAGTTTGAGACTGCTTGCATCCAGCTTGTTTGAAAAGCTGTATTCCCCTCTGCATTATACATTCCTTTTTTTTGGTAAGGAATTATCAATTTACGTTTAGATTAC
Organism: Brachypteracias leptosomus; assembly: GCA_013401335.1. Lineage (NCBI taxonomy): Eukaryota > Metazoa > Chordata > Aves > Coraciiformes > Brachypteraciidae > Brachypteracias > Brachypteracias leptosomus. Next base: position 3,881 of record VYZX01026950.1, read on the forward strand.
ACTCCTTTACTTAACCGCCTATTTGCAAGGAAAAAGCTATTTTATCTGAATGGAAGAGAAAATATTCTGTACAGTTTATTTCTGCAATCTTATTGGCAGAGGTACTCGGTGTGTCAGAAACAAGGGTGAGAAAAGTCCTGTTCAGCCTAGAGAATACTCTGGGGAGACCTTATTACAGCCTTTCAGTACTTATACAGGGCCTACAAGAAAGATAGGGGCAATCATTTTAGCAAAAAATGTTGTGACAAGACAAGAGGTAATGGCTTTAAAGTAAAAGAGGATAGATTTAAACTAGATATAAGATTTTTTTTACTATGAAGGTGGTGAAAACCTGCAACAGGCTGCTCAGAGAGGTGGCAGATGCCTGATCCCTGGCAACATTCAATGTTAGGTTGGACAGGGCTCTGAGCAACCTGATGTAGTGGAAGATGTCCCTGCTCATTACAGGGCGGGGATTGGTCTAAATGATCTTTAAAGGTCACTTCCAACCCAAATCATTCTATGATTCTAAAAAATGGAAGAGAAAGCAGAGACCATGTGTGACTATATTGGAATTTTCTTTTCTACCTCTTCTTTTTTCCCCTTCTCTCTTTATCATTCTTCAATGCAGTCAGGGGTCCAACTTGAGCAGGAAGGAAAGCAAGAAAGCAAAAAGAGAAAAACAGTGGCTAGAGGGAGTAGGCAGTTTCTTGCTCACTATATATGAAGTTCTTCAACCATGTAGTAGCCATCCCACTCCATTTGCCTCTATGCCTTAGAATTAAAATTGTGTGTTTCAAAGGCAAAGGTGTGAATAACATCCAGTCTGGATAAGCCAGGTGGAATATCTCTCCTCAGCATATTTTGTACAGAGTGGATCTTCAGCTTTTGCTATTTTAACAGCACTCTGAAGTCATGGCCTTAAACTAATCAAGCTCAGAAGGGCTGTCTGAAATAGCTGATGTCAAATTCATTGATAAGTGGTTGATGTTATTAGTGTCAAAAAACTCAGGAGGAGAGAGAAGTAGACAAATCTTGTGTGTTTTCCAAATTGTCTGAACAGCATACTGAGTACAAAACATTAGGTTGAATGGAGACATTCTAAATTTGATAATTGGATACAAAAGAAACTTCTATATTACATTTTGCCTACATAAATAGATGCCATTTTGATATAGGATGTTTACTGCTTTAACAAATATTATGAAATATTTACCTGATTTGTAAAACACATCTCTCTATTCTATACTCTAGTATCTCAATAAGAGAAAATGGGGTACTTCAGCAAAAAACATTTTTTCATAAGAAGAGGATTTTTTTTTTTCTCAAATCTATTGTAATTTTTTTCCACAGAACCATAAAATCACGTGGGTTGGAAGGGACCTATGGAAATCATGTTGTCTAAGAACCCACCCAAGGCAAGCCTAGCCAGACCAAGCCGCTGAGGACCACATTATGTTGAGTTTTCAATATCTCCAAGGAACAAAATTCTCTCTGGGTAGCCTTGTCCAGAGTCTGAACATTCTCATGTTGATTTTTCCTTCTCTTATACTCAATGCAAAGTTTTCATCTTGTGCATTTTGCCTCTTGTCCTGTCTGTGCACCCCTAAGAAGTGTCTAGGTCCATCCTCTTTGCATTATCTTATCAGGGAGTTGTAGGCATCAACAAGATTTCCTCCAAAGCCTCCTCTTCTCTAGGATGAAAAAATTCAGCTTCCCCAACCTCTCCTTTCATTTCATGTGCACCAACAACCTGACTCTTGACATCTCTGCTGAAGACACTCCAGTATGTCAATGGTTTTTTTGGTCAGAATCATAAATAAAATACAGTCCAATGGCTAGGGACTTAAAACGTGAGAAACAGGCTAAAGTCCCTGCTGAATGTATTTTGGAGATGGGATTTGAAGTTTTACTTCTCTTCCAGATTTATGTTTAATTATCAAATTACAGATGTTTGCCACATCCTCTGTAGGAATAGTTCTACTTCATATAAACAATAAAATGTTCATTTGGGGGTAGACAAAGCAGGGATGAGATTTTGAGAGTCTTCAACACCATTGGAGAGGATCTAAGTTTAAATATTTAGGCAAGTCAAGCAGGGCAGTGTGTTAAAACTAAATCAGGCAACTTGTGAAACCACCCTTTGAGTAATATAATGTTTATTAAGGTGTGATTCTCCAGTGAAAAGTGTGAAGTGGTCCTGGTTGAAGTACTGAATTATAGAACCAAATATAACTCTGAAATATTGCTCTATTTAACAGCAAAAAAGCACAACATTAAGGATTTTTGAGTGCTAATAATTGACAATGTAACATGCTTGAAAATGGAAATGTTCTTCTTTTAATTTATTTTTGAATAATTTATTTGTGATTGGTCAAAACATGGTAATTCATGAGAACAATTGTAAGACTTTTGAAGTACTTGAATTTGATATTTCATAATCTACTATATTACTTGGTAGCAAATCCACCAGACAGAATGATTTCCAAGAGTAAAATCTTACTCACTTTTCTTATGCTGGAGACCTCCATTTGTCCTTGGAAGAGATGATTACTTTCAGAGTTAAACTAACCAAATCCAGGTTTAATGAAGCCTTGAGGACTACAGGCATTTCCTGGTGAACAGGTCTACTGACGTCATTAGGAATCTTGCCTAAGTAAAAGACAGGGAATTTGAAGAAATTCACTGTTCTCAAGGTTTTGCGACATAGTTTGCATGTCAGACAGTAACAACCTCATAAATCACAAAGATTACAGGGTGAAATGTTGCCAGTATTATAATTTAACATAAGAGTATGCAAAGAAGAAACTATTCACTAAAATATTTTTAACATATTGTTACTGATTAAATCAACTCCCTATCCAGGGCGTGACTCACACATATGCCTTTAATTTAACTATTTAAGTAAAAGCACCAGCTTTTATCAGCTCATTTCTGAGCATTCTTCTATGGCTATACTTCCCAAACAGCATGGTTATAAAATAATACGACAAGGACTAGAGGAATCCATGGTTTAATAGGTAGATAAGATTTTGTTTGGTCTCATGAGAAGAGTACTGAGGACATCATTCTGCTCTTACAATTTTTCCAGTTCTCATTTTTGCTCTCTATATATGTAGCAACTCTAGAGAGATGATCTGCTATATGAATTTTCTCTAGAGATGCTTTTACCTGTACCAGATGAAGCAAGAATAACCACCCCAACACCTACTGGAAAAGTAGTACAAGCTGTAGGCCATCCAGGAGTCTCATGAAGTAGGTGGAGGATAAATTCTTAAGCCAGGTAATAGACAACCCTACCAGAGAGGATGCAATACTGCACCTGATGGCCACTAACACAAGTGAGCTAATTGATGACATCAAGATTGGAAACAATCTGAGCTGCAGTCATGCACTGGTGGAGTTCACAGTCCTGAGGGATATGGGTCAGGCAAAGAGTAAAGTCAGGACCCTGAATTTTAGGAAAGAAAACTTCCAGTTCTTCAAGGACTTGGTCAATAGGACCCCCTGGGAAATGTCCCTTAGGAACGAGGGAGGAGAACAAACTGGCATGTCTTTAAAGCTGCTTTCCACAGAGCAATAGAGCTCTGGATCCCCATTTCTTAATCAGGCAAGGAAGACAAGATATAGTCAAGGCTGAGTCTAGACCTGTTGGTCAAACTAAAGGGTAAGAAGGAAATGCATTGGTAGTGGAAGCAGGGACAGGTATCCTGAGAAGAGTACAGGGATGCTATCTGGTTGTGTAGGGATGGGGGCAGGAATGCCAAGGCACAACTCAACTTGAACTTGGCAAGAGATGCAAAGAACAGTAATAATGGCTTCTACAGGTATGTCAATCAGAAAAGGAAGGTTAAAGAAAGCATAGCTCCCTGCCCACAGCCCCAGATGAGTGAGATTGGTGAGCTGGTAAAAACAGATCAGGAGAAGACTGAGGTATTCAACAACATTTTTCCTTCAGTCTTCACTCACAACCTCTCTTTCCACACCTCCGAAGTAGATGGACTGCAAGATGGGACTGAGGGTGTCAAGTCCTTCTCACTGTAAAAGAAGATCAGGTTGGTGTCCACCTGAGGAACCTGAACATACATAAGTCTATGGGACCTCACAAGATACATCCCAGACCCCTAAGGGAATTAGTGCCAGGCCACTCTCCATGATACTTGAAAAGTCATGTCAGTCAGGTGAAGTCCCTGGTGACTGGAAAAAAGGAAACATTACACTCTTTCTTAAAAAGCATAGAAAGGAAAAGTCTGGGAACTACCAACCTGTCAGCCTCACCGCTGTGCCTGGGTAGATCATGGAACAGATCCTCCTAGAAGCTATACTATGGTTCATGGAGAATAGACAGGTGATTGAGACAGCCAGCATGGCTTCAACAAGGGCTAGTCCTGCCTGACCAACCTATTGGCCTTCTATTGATGGAGTGACTACATCAGTGGACAAGTGAAGAGTTATGGATATCGTCTATCTGGACTTCAGTGAAGCCTTTGACATGGTCCACCATAACATCCTTCTCTCTAAATTGAAGAGATATGGATTCGATGGGTGGATTGTTTGATGGATAATGAATTGGCTGGATGTTTACATCCAGAGGGTAGTAGTCAGTCAATGGATCAATGTCCAGATGGAGATCAGTGACAAGTAGTGTCCCTCAGGGGTCCATGCTGGGACCAGTGCTATTTAATCAATGACATAGTGGGATCGAGTGCATACTCATCAAGTTTACAGATAACAAGCTGAGTGGTACAGCTGACACATGAGTGGGATGGGATGTCATCCAGAGGGACTTGGACAAGCTTGAGAAATGGGACCATGTGAACTATATGAGGTTCAACAAGGCCAAGTACACATGGGTTAGAGCAATCCTTCATATCAATACAGGCTGGGGCTTGATGAGAGCAGTCCTGCAGAGGACTTGGGGCACTGGTGGGTGAAAAGCTGGACATGAGTCAACGATATGTGCTCGCAGCCCAGAAAGGCAACCATATCCTGGAAGTCCCTACTCATTGCAGGGCGGTTGGACTAGACGACCTTTAAAGGTCCCTCCAACCCAAACCATTCTACGATTCTATGATAGAAAAAAATGTGTATACATTACTAAACTGGTTATAATAATTTCCTGCAGGTCCACAACATGGATTTGATGTGTACTCTAGACTCAGGTCAGATATACTCTGCTATTACCTGAACCATTCCCACTACCTGGTGGCTGGTCTGAGAGGTGAGAAGCAATTATGTGAATTATGACTGTGTCATTCCTGCCTTTGAAAGAAAAAGGCTGCCTGCTATATAGCTGGCCTAGTCAAGCTCTGAGGCTTGGATGAAGCTTGATTGATGTGGTATCACCACATAAACTATTTTATCTTCTTCTTACCTGGACTCACTCCTCACTTCTTCCTTCGATTTTCTTTCTCGTTGCTTGAAAACTTCTAATTAAAACCTTCCTGTGCAGCATGTCTGGAAACAAATGAGACATTTGCCAACATCACTCAGGACAGCCCAGATGTATGCAACATCCCTTCCCTGCTGTTGTGTCTGTCAAGTCTGTTCAAGGCATAATCTGCTCAGAGCAAGCTTTCTGTGCTACTTGGTGGTATATAGAATGTAGCATGGGGATATCAACGTATGATAATAATAACCCCAACACCTCTGCTGATAATCCAGCTGATCAGGCCTTATTCCATCTATTATTCTGTTTCTTTCATATATTTCTTTGCTCTTCTGGCACACTTAGGGAAATAAATGAGTTCATTTGTTCGCATATTTACTGTAGTTTGAACTTTTCTGCCTCTTTAGAGACACTTTTTATACTTCTGGAGTTATTAAGAGCTACAAAACCATGACTTTTTTTCTCATAGGTACTCTTGCAGATGTGCCATGTAGTTTGCTGTCAGCATACTCACTAAAATGAAATCAAACCTCTTTTTTCATTGAACAGTTCACCAAAATGTAAATATAAAAACATCACATTGAAATCTATACATCTTCAGACAGTTTTGATTGTATACTGGTACTCTGTTATCTTTTTCTTAAAAAATATATATTCTCTGTTAATAATGTAGGTATTTTAACTGACCTCTAATTCCAGAGTGTAATGGAAAAAAGCGATACACATAGATCCACTGAAATGAGCCTTTTAATTTTTAAATATTTAGTGTCACTTCCTTGGTTTGAAAGATCAACCGTCTGTCCTGGCATGCTGTATTTCCTGGTGGAAACAAGCCTAATGGAAAAGTGGTGTTGATGCTTTGCCATAAGAACCTCCCTAGCCAAAAGTCATTTGCCTCTTCAAGTATATACCGATTCTTAAGAAAATTTTACCATTCTAGGCACTGTAGGAGGATTGCAAGGAATTACAGCTCAGAAAGTAAAGGAGAATATGTGTATGATATTCATTTTCTGTAGGGTTGAAAGAACAATAAGCCATCACCTACTGGGAATGTCAGAAAGTTGGAGCAAACAGTATTATTGTCTGTATTTAAGGTAATCGGTATAAAACCAAAACAATATATTTCCTTGAACAGCAAACAAAGCAATTACAGCAGTGAATAAAACCTATCAACTGAACTAGCTCTTGTGTGCCAGCAGCATATGAGCCATATCGTAGAGGATGAAGGGGAGAAAAGAGTATTGGATTGCCATAATTTGTATCAGATGCCAGTCAGACATGATTCTTTGGCTCATCTTGGGCTGATGAATTTGACACTGCTTC
>VYZX01026950.1:10585-28530 GCA_013401335.1 Brachypteracias leptosomus
CTATGCTTTGTTACTACTTGCAACTCCTCCACTAGTGAAGGGGTGACCAAATCTGTCAAGGTAACAGCATAGGACATCAGTCCCCAATCCAGTTCTGTCAGAACAGTGCATGTTAGATTAAATAATTTGAAAAGTAGAGCTCTTTCTCACAAGTGTGATTAACCAATTTCATCCTATACCTGAGAAAACAGTGTTGTATCCAATTCATTTGGGTTTTTAGTGAAGCTGCATCTTCATCTGCCCCTCTGCAGGGGAAGTAGAGGATAAAGGAGTCTTCCTCATGAGCTAAGTGCTACTAAAGTTTTAACAGCTCTGGATAAGCAGTTTCTTGTCTGAAGGATGACAGTCTGTAGTAATTATTATTATCACCAGTGCTTTTTAATTTTTGTTGATATATGTAGAAAAATATAACACCCATGCTTTGAAGAACAGCTTTTCTACAACAACAATTATAATAATACCTAGGTAGCGTTGCTCTGATGTTCTCAAAATCTAAAATCTTCTGCTTGAAAATGATGAAAATACCTTAATGCCAGCCACTGCCATTTAGACTAAATAACATTCTCAGAGTATTTCATTATATTGTTCCTACAGTTTCATTTTGGCACTTCAAAAGATGATGTAGTATAAAGGCCATGATGATCCCAAACTGTTTAACCATAAATCACTCAGGTTGTGACAGTAACATAGGTTTGATATTGATTTCTTTTTTAAAAGAAAGAATTTATAAAAACAATCTCAAGAGAACTCCTCAGTCTTTCCTCTTCACCAAAGTGTCCTGAGGAAGATGAAATGCATGCCTGTGGTTGGTACTGGTATTTCAGACTTAGCTGAATTGAGAATTATTTCAGCTGACAGTATTTGTTCCTCATAAGTCGTGGAGCAATTTAACTCCACTCTTCTGTTGAAATAGTTTTAATACTTTCCAGAATGTAAAAAGGTGGATTTAATACATGGTTGTTTTTACAGATAGTCCCATTAAGCCCCAGGTTGCATTAAATGTATACAAGTAATATTACAGTTGCAATCTTTCTGTTTTCTGTAACAACAATGGCATCTGCTTTGTAAATATTGTAAAACCACATGTACTCATTGGTATATATACTGAATGCTACTACAGTTACACATATTTCCTCATGATTATTCTAATGGTTTAAATGGTATGTATTTGTGATAACTCATGGTAAATATTCATATCCCACCTATGCACTACTTACATATTCAAACAATTCAATACTCAAAAGAGTATTATTGCAAAGTCAAGTGGTTAAAAGTTTGTAGAATCATAGAATCATCAGGGTTGGAAGGGAGCTTAAAGATCATCTAGTTCCAACCCCCCTGCCATGGGCAGGGACACCTCCCACTAGAGCAGGTTACTCACAGCCCCATCCAGACTGGCCTTACAAATTTCCAGGGATGGGGCTTCCACCACCTCTCTGGGTAACCTGTTCCAGTGTCTCACCATCCTCATGGGGAAGAACTTCTTCCTAACGTCTAATCTGAATCTACCCACCTCTAGTTTTGATCCATTTCCCCTAGTCCTACCACTACCCGATATCCTAAAACGTCCCTCTCCAGCTTTCTTGTAGGCCCCCTTAAGATACTGGAAGGCCACAACAAGGTCCCATCGAAGCCTTTTCTTCTCCAGACTGAACAACCCCAACTCTCTCTGTCTGTCTTCATAGGAGAGGTGCTCCAGTCCTCTCATCATCCTCGTGGCCCTCCTTTGGACACGTTCCAACATGTCCATATCTTTCTTGTAATAGGGGCTCCAGAACTGGACACAGTACTCCAGGTGGGGTCTCATGAGGGGGGAGGAGAGGGGGAGAATCAACTCCCTTGACCTGCTGGCCATGCTTCTCTTGAAGCAGCCCAGGATATGATTGGCTTTCTGGGCTGCAAGTGTACACTGACGACTCTTGTTGAGACACTGGTGGCTCATGTTATAAAAAACAGAATTAGGTTTGCTTGTGGAAGCAGCCTTTGATATTGTGATAATAGGCTAGTTTTTCGTTAAGATCCTTTTCTCCTTTAGCAGGCTAGAGGATGAGTAATGCATTATTGAGCATCCATCCTTTAGTCTGGTGTATAATCCTAGGCTTGATTTACCAGCACATCTAACAATGTCCTTGAACACCAAGTGTGTCCACTCCTGGGTACAAATCTTTTAGAAATAAAAGTGGGTAGAAATATACAGTGCATGAGTTATTATTCTATGCTGACTGATACCAGCCACCACCCTGGCATTCAAAGTAGCCTTTTCTCTAACTAAGCTGGTAGGCTGCCCTTCACTTCCTTAGAGTGGGGATTGTTTTGCCTTTCAGTCACATATGAACCCAAAGAGCTTCCAGGTGGATTTGCCATCAAATGCCCCATATAAATAACATCTAATTTGAAAAGTCAAGTGTCTGAGAGAAGTAAGATACCAAGGTCACTATGAAGAACATGTGTGAGATTACTCTTAGCATAAAACTTCATTAATAGGGTTTGAACTTTAATTATTATTATGACTACTTGTTGACAATTGAAACACCTTTTTCTTTTGATTCAAAGAAATATTCTGCATCTAGTTACCCATGCCTATTGAGATGGATTCTTGGAACAGCAGGTAGTCCTGCATGACTCAGCAGCACAGAATAATAGGAATTTTACTGAAGAAATTTTACTATTTACTATTTCCCCAGTCACTCAAAATCCAATTGTTCTGGAGCTGAGAGTTAAGATGCATTTATACTCAGGTGCAGTAAACCACAGACCAGCTCTTACAGAGTCTGGGCTGGTGGGTTCAAATCACCATTGATCCAGAAGCTATTCAGAAACATTGACATGTGGTTGTACTGACACATGGCTCCTCTCAGGAGGGAGACCTGGTTCAACAAAGCCAGTCCCTTGCTATTGTGTAGGAACCTTTTCCAGGGGACTTTCAGCTCTATTCCCCAGTAAAAGCCAGGCAGACCTCATAGTGATTATGTGCAATTGTCAACATAAGCAAGATGCTTCGCACTGAGTCTGCTGACCAGAACATAATTAAAGCTGGATTACTGTCCAGATACATGTACAGGAATTACAGCTGGAGAGGCAATATGAAAGATGAGAAGGGTATGTGTAGTATAAGAAAAACAGCATAAAATACATTCTGTGACTGGATTAAACTATCTGTTCTCGCAAGTAATCACACTACAACACTTTTCATAGTGCTTTTCTATTTCAACAACACTTGGCTACTGAAGTAATCCCAGTGGGGTCAATGCAATAAAGCATAGACTGATGCATTTATGAAAGCCTATATTCCTTGTGGTAGAAGCCATTTCAACACTTCTTTTGTTTCTTACCAAACAGGTCCTGATTATCACTCACCTAATGAGGCAGCATACCACAGTGGTAGATATGAATGTCCACAATAACTATATCAGCCTACATCATTCCTACACTATTTCTACTTCAGTGATGTTGACTGAAGATTTCTACTTCAAAAGTTACACTGAAAGTTTGCCATTTCCCTCCCTTGATTCATTCATCATTCCCAAAGGAAAATGTGCGCTATCCTTGTTAGACCACACAGAAATTACTTTATTGCTAGAGTAAAACACAGGGATATAATAACACTGTTTTTATCAAGTTCATAATTAAAAATTATTTGTGGATTAGACAGTTCTGAGGGAAAAGAATAAGATATAAAACTCATGGCTGTACTTAATTTTTTTTTTTCTTGGGCTGTGAGGTGCAATTGGGAGTTCTACAGTACTGTCTTCTCTTCATGTCCAGGCTAGAAGATCTCTACCTCTCAAGCAGCCACATGAGGTGCTGGACAGCATGTACAACAAAAGATGAATGGTAATTTCCTTCCCTGCTTCTGCTTCATTCTTAATTTGAAATTCTATTGAGACTCTTCATTAGTGTATGTCTTTTAGATTCAGGAATACTGCAACAAAACCTTATGTACCAACAGAAGAAAAAAGTATTTGAACTGCCCATTTGTGTGTGAGGTGGTATTTGGACAGATATCACTTATTTGCCCATTTTTTATGGTGCTTCTCAGCATTTGAGCATCTATATGTCACAAATACGAAGGCTTTTTAATATACTCCAGATTCAAAATCAGCTTCTGTCTACCTTGAGGATGAGGTTAGAAGACACTGTAAACTCATCTTTGTCTCAACTTTTGTGCAAATTAACCCTGCCTGGTCCAAGATTCAGGTTCTCAGTCTTTATACCTGTGTGAGAAAATCTCACAACTTGTACTAGGGTTAAGTTTCTTTGGCTGTTTGCTGGCGAATCCAATCATAGCCTAGGAACTGCCATAGAAGAGTTAGGATTGTGCGGGAAGTCTCTGTGACACGGACCAGAAAAAATAATATGAGATTCAATTCTGGAGAATAAAAGAATTTAATGTCTCTTGGAAGCAATGCAAAACAAGATCATGGTTAAACAACATTATACAAAATTCTCAGGAAAGGAGAGGTTCCTAAGAAAGTTTAAGGTGCCAGTTATGATTTATTGATGTTATTTCAAGGTATCACACGAAATAAATTTGAGGATGGTAACACAGGCTGAAGCAGTGCCTGTTTTGTATTTAGAATGCTTTGTGACCATACCTGTTTACAGTCCCTCTCAGCAGCAAATCAAGTGTTAAAGTGTTTTCATTTCAGTCAGAAATGGTTTTCTGGGTCTACATAGCAGTGATCATATGCAAGCGTAATTCATAGCATTTCAGTATATAATTTAAGAAAATAATGTTTAAGCACTTATGTGGCAACTACTGTTATTCTAGAAAGCAAACACTCAGAGCCACAGAATTTTTTGGGATGTGGTAACATTTCCATTATTCCACTATTCAAAACTTTACTTAGCCATTAAAAAAAACTTTAAGCAGAAAGCTCATTTGCAACACCTTTGTTAGAAATGCTGAAGTAAACTCTGAACATAAAGGGTATTTTAAAAAAAATTTTAAGAAGAAAAAGACAAAGTTCCCCTCCTTTAAATGTTTGTTTAAAAAACCATAGTAAGATTTAAGAGGAAAAAAATATAGCTAGGTTGAATCTGCAAGCTTTTTATTTTTTTACTTTCCAAAAGCTACCAGAAGGATACCAACGTTATTAACATTTGAAATTCATTCACTTGAATGGTCAAAGTATTTGAAGGGAATAGCATATAGGGCATTCTAAATATACATATACTTTTCCCATATGTCTGAGGAACGTCTTTAATATATATAAATACATTATAGGAGGGGAGGGTATACAGAAGATGGAGCCAGGCTCTTTTCAGTGGTGCCCAGTGACAGGACATGGGGAAATGGGCACAAACTGAAACACAGGAGGTTCCCTTTGAACTTCAGGAAACACTTTTTTACTGTGAGGGTGATTGAGCACTGGCACAGGTTGCCCAGAGAAATCATGAAGTTTCCATACCTGGAGGTATTCAAAAGCTACCTGGACACAAGCCTGGGCAACTGGCCCTAGGTGGCTCTGATTGAGAAGGAGATTTGGACCAGATGACCTTCAGAGGTCCCTTTGAATCTTAATCACACTGACATTCTGTGATAAATACACAGTAATGAGAAGTCTAGGAAGATCTATTACTGATTTGTATCCCACTATCATGTATAATACATATTACATGGATACCAGGAATTTTTAAAGCATTAAATTAGTAAAATATAACATTTACTGGCACCAGGCAGCTAAAATTCTTATTAAAAACTACTGCTAAACTCTCTAGTGTTAACACTGCTGTAAGCCCTCATAAGGTTTTCATAATACTTTTCAAATGAGTTCACGATTACAATATTTAGTGGTATACTTCCTAGCATAAATTATGTACAGGATTCAGATGACATTATTCTTCACATCTGACATTTCTTTCTGACCCTCACTACTCTGACAGTTATTGACAGCATTGCAGAACAAATGCAGTTTACAAATATACAAAGTTACTACATTACAGTACAAGAAAAGGTAGATCCACCTAAATATGTGACAGACATTTTGTTACACCTTTAAGTGATGAATTTCAATATTCTTAGAAATATATGAATAGTAGGTGCTGAATAAAATTAAGGTAAGATAAATTAAGAAGACAAGCAAGACAAACTAAGAAGAAAAAAATCAAAGGCTCAGGTTGTATATACATTAGGTAGCAGAAATTCAGAATTATTATGTAACTATGGCAAAGTGGAAAAACCTCTGTTGTGTTACTTACATAACATCAGGCAGAGTTGAGGTCATGTACTGACTTTAATCTTTGAACATTTCTGTCTTTTATGTTTTTAATCTAGTAACCCTATTAGTCTATTACTTGGAGAAGAGAGAGACACATGAAAAGTTCCTGCTAAAATAGAGCCCTAAACTTTAATTCAAGTTGAAAAATCACTCAGAATTATGAAATTGCCCAATTTATGCTTATGTGTTATGAAATGATGGCCGATTCAATCATAATTTACTATTTTTCATATAGAATACATATCTCTTGTAGTGCATAAGGAAGGCTTACATTGATAGAGAAGCAAAATTGAATAGTAGTGGAGATGGTTAGCTAAAAACCTGACCTTACAAATTAGATTTTTCTTTCATTATGTTTATGCAATTTCTTTAGGTTGTAAAAAGCAAAGTGAAAACTGTAAGTTTCATTGTGTAATGTCCACATCTATTGCCAGAAAAGCTGCAATTTTTAGATCAGAAATTTTAAACTATTTTCAGCTTGTGAGTTCCTAACACCTTTTCCTAATTTATGTATGGACTCCTGCATAACGTGTTTTGCCTGCTGGTAGTAGGTCTTTTGATTTTCCTTGTCACCTGTATTCCATGCTGAAAAGGGGACTTGGTACTAAAGGAGTTGTTTTCTCTTCAGCAACATGATTTTCCTCAGACATCTGAATCCTTTATAAGATTTTCATCTAGACTTTACTATCCATAGACTGCTGCTTTTTAACCCAAATATCCTTTCATTCGTCCTGCTAATTTTAAGTTACAAGAAATGCACCTCTGCCATCCAGTCTCCTTTACCCTACATTTCACATAGATTTTGTTTTGCCTCTAGATTTTCTTCCTTGGTTTCAAGTTAGAGTTTTTTGACCATCCAGTCTGAATTCCCATCTTTTGTTAACCTCTGCTCTGCACCAGCATCCACCTCTCTTGCTTGTTCCACTTGCATTTCTGTGGTGGCCTATGGTCAGATCCTGTCTTACATCTCCTTTGGCACTTGCTGGGTTTCAGCAAGTGGATCATTCACAGAAAAGAATACAGGACTTTTATTCTCTCCCTTCTAACATTTAACTCCATCCCAGCTTAGAAATAACCAAGAGTCCTCCAAGTATATATGGGATGACAGCGTAGTCCCATGCTGGGGTTAGTGAATGAGTTATTCAAATAAGAGGAGAAATGGCACAGCTGTTGTTTTGTGGGAATGGCATATAGACAGACAGCTTCAGAAAGAGAGACCAGCTTGAGTATGCTCAGTAAGAACAGAAACTTCTGGGATTTTTGTGGTAAAGCTTTAGCAATATTCTAGTGAGTTCATACAAACTGGACTTTTCAAAGATTTACATTATGACTGGCTTCTCATATGGATTGCAAAAAGCACATCAGTGACACACAGGCCACCCTTCTGCCAGATGTCAAGCTCCTGCTCCAACATATGAGGAGGGCACAAGAGCCGCCAAAGTAAAGGTTACAGGATTGTTTTTTTAACAGCAAAAAATAGCATATTTTTCTCTTGCTTCACAACAGAAACATTTTGGCTGAAATTTTCCAAAGGATTTCTTCATAAGGCAAATGCCATGCATGGAAAATTTCAACCTAAACAGTTAGTTTGGCAAAAGTATAAGCAACTATGTCTTATAACAGGAAATATTTGCAGCCTTAATACTAGGCAGTGCTACCAATTCAGCGTATAATTTACTCAGCACCACCATAATGCACTGACAAAGATATTTAGCTGCTTGCAAGGCCAAGTGCTGAGCCTGGAAGGCATGAGCATTAGCTCCCAGTTGAAGCTGACTAGTGTTGACTACCAAGATTCTCTTTTAACCACAGTTTTTGCTGATTCTTTGAAGCATAGATGATTACATTCCACAGCTATGCCATATTTTGGGATTTCCTTTACCAATCATGTTCATGGTGATTCCAACAAAGATGAAAAAAAAGGGAAAGATGACTTGGGAAGTTTCCATCGAAGCTGTTATGATTGAAGGTAATTTTTGAATTCTTTCTACTCTTCCATGAAGATGCTTTCTACCTGTGTGAAGTTGCTCTGTTGGAGAGGAAAATCAGGTAACCCACATCTTCAAATACAAATTTTGAATCACTGAAGACTCCACAGCAGTGATGCCAAGACTGAGCAATGTAGGTTACTGCTTTGTAGGTTTTTCCATCATTTGTGTTAGATGAACAGGGATCACAGCTGCTAAGGGGCCTTGCTTTTGGCTTTTTTTTTCCAGGATAATGTTGCAATGTCACTGTAAGTTGATACATCATTGTGTCTGTCATCTGTAATGGGTCTAGAAAAGGTACTTTTCTCATAGGATTTTGTCAGCCATGTTACTTGTGCACATGTATTTCCTACTGGGTCCAAACCCAGAAACATATCAGAGACGTGCATTTCTCTGGGCAGACTCTTCTTTCTCTGAGCTGATATTTTGAGTATAACAAGACACAATGCTGACAGTCTTTCAAATTTTTAAAGCTCAGCCTGGGACTTGAAGTGCAAGAACTACTTTCTTGATGCTTCCCTCGAAGCACTAAGGTTTCAAAATTGAGATCTTATGTTTAGATTTGACCCTTGGAAAAGTAATTGTAACTAAAAGGAATAACAGAGTTTAAAAAGAAATGCCAGTACCAAATGTGAGATTCCATTTACTCTAAGTGACCAATTCAGTTTTGTTAAGAAACTAGTGCTGAGCCTCAGCCACAAAGATGCTGTAGAAATACTGATACCAGCTTTGCTGAGAATTTTGTAATTTACTTCATTTCATTTACTTGTAAGAAGCATGGTCTGGTGAATCAAATGGCAACTGGAATGTTTCTAGATGGAAAATAAGAATACTGTTTTAAGAAAAATGGTAACATTTGAACATTTGATTTCATTTTGTATTGGAATAAAAATGACATCCTTTGAAATATTTAATTTAAAATGCAAGAGAGAGTCTTACTTGTTCTCCAAAACAGCCCACAACCCAGTGGTTAGGACATTGGAGTAAAAGCTGTTTGGAAGATTTTCAATAAAGTGCATTTTGTTGGAAAACAGCAATTTATTAAAATAGGAAACAAATCTGTTTATCGCAATGTTGTTAAAAGAATTTTCAGACCTAGGGTAACATTTGTCATCCAAGACGTAAGAGTACTCTTACAAAGAGGTCTGAACATAGTTCTTCAGAGTCCCTAATGAATTCCCACAGAAATACAACTATTAGGTTTAGACTCGATTTCCTACCTTGCAACAGACTTCCCACGTTATCTTGGACAAGTTGCTTTGGTCCATATTATTTAAAGTAGTTGAATGTTTAAGCGTACTACGTATGCACAGTTTTTTTCCAGTGTGATTGCATAGTCTAATCTTACAAAGAGGTCAGAGCACATGTCAGAACAAGATATGGAAACTTCAACTACAGACCATCAATGGATAAGATAACAGCTTGACAATTACACATTAAATAGTGGTGGGAACAAATATGCTGTGATTGAGTACTGATGGAAACGGATGCTGAGAAGATGTGGGAAACTAAGTTTTAAGTTCACACTCTGTTCCCAAGGCTGAAGACTTTGAATCTTTGAATTGAGCACTTTAACATTGCTGTCAACTCTGTCTTCTGGTCTGTTTTGTAGAACAATCAAACAACATTGTAAAGCTATTTTACCCAAGAGACTGTATGACTGGCAACAGTTACATAACCTCACTGCTTTAATTGCCAAACAGCCTTTATAAAATTAATCAAAAAAGTATTAATTTATCATTTTACACTCCTTTGCCAATGCTGTCCTCTGACTTAAATAACTTCTTTCTTCACTGGAATTTGAGCACTTTGTGTATCACACCTGTTCTAAACTTTGCTTTTTCTAGGTTATACAACAAATCTCTTTTACCAGCCCTTTGTAAATAAAATTTCTCTATGCTGTAAATTGCAGTAGCCCTCCTCCACACATCTTTCAGTGTGACTCTTTTTTCACCATATAAAGGCATTAATAATTCCCTTTTCTGGTAATACTTATCTGGATGGACTTTAGGATCCCTCACCTTTTCCCAATATGGAAAATGACAGAAAGTGCTAAGCCAGTGTTTATAGGCTCTGGTACTCTCTTCTTTTATCCTTGCTGATGGATGAACCACTGGAAAGGTGAGAAAACCCTTCTGCTTCAGGTCTATAAGTGTATAATCTAATTTAATCCCATTTTTATTACTTCAGTTTTCAAGTAATTTGATTTTTCTGGCAATTTATATATAACCATCTATATTTGACAATGTTTGTGTCATCAACAAATTTCATTAGACCATTTTTACTACTTGTGCCAAGTTCAATATTGAAAATGTGAAATAATATTGGCTTGCAGACTGATCCTTGAGGAGCTCCAGCTGTAAATTCTTTTCAGCCCAATCTGACCTTTTTAGCACATGCTACTTGTGTTTTCTCTCACCCACATAGTTTTCTGCACCAGTCTTAATTACTCTTACTTTGTACCAGTTTTACTCACTTTTATGTTCAGCTATAGTCTCAGCTTTGGCTACTTCTACAAGACATGAATTTCTGCTTGAAGTTCAATTCATTTGAATGTGATCTCTCACATCACAATAAGTAACAAAGATTACTGACTTCTCTTCATAATTCCCATCTTTTTGTGGTTTCAGAAATAGCTGTCTAAGCAGAGGTGATGTAGTAAGTGTTTAATACCAGGAGAGTGTTTGGAGCTGTGCAGTGCAGGCAAACTCCTGGTTGCAAAGGCAAGTGGGCCTCTAACTGAGAATTAATATTCCAGTGGTCAGACAGGTGTACGTTATGCTCAGCAACCATGAATGAAGTGCTTATATATTGTTTGGAATATGTGTCTTAGTCATCCTATGTGGCACCTGCTATGCTGCAAGGATAAAGTTACTTCCAGTGTATCTTCCTCATAGTTTTGAGTAAGGTATAAACAACTTTTGAATTTATAATCACATGCTGTACAAGTTGTAGCATGTGCAGAATCATAAATATTGTCAAAACTATGTGTGATTCTGCAAAATATTTTTAAATGTTTGATCATATTCATAATTTTGTCCTTAAATTTTATACAATAAATGCTAATGAAGTAGTAGAATATCTACTATTGGCAGCTGGAAAAGGTACTGATATCTGGTTTTCTCTCCTTAATTTTCCTCTCTTTTAACATAAGCATTTTTCTAGCATGAATGGATACAGATTTTCCATTAAAAACTGTTAGCAGTGGATGAGTAAATGTCTGCCAATGTTAGAGCCAGTTCATGAAGAATCCAGCTTTGCGGTCTGGCCAGCACAGCAATTAGGACCACATGTGCTAGAGAGGGAAGGGAAGCCTATGCATAGTGATGACAGTCCCATAAGGCCCAATGGCTGCCTTTCCAGTCCCAAATTTCAGAGACTTTTAAAAACATATCTTCTTATTATAAAGTTTCTGGTTTATGTATTTAAAATCTAGAATACTTCTTTCTATAGTCTTGTCCATCTCTTCTTTGACTATTTGATTTTATGTCATATTATGTCAGAAAAAGAGTCAGTTTTCATATGATTTAATGCAAGAGCAATTAAAACAATAATGTTGAGGATGTATACGGGCTGTGTCCATATAGATAGCTATATGTGTGTGTGTATAAATATACAAGAATATTAAGTCTACAGGTGTTTGTACCATGAATGACTCATGGGAATGGCACTAGCCTTCGGAAGCTTCTACACCTCAGTCAATGGCTTTGTTTCAGTCCTGATCAATGTGGGAGATGTGTCACTTGTTAAGCAGCCTGTGTGAAATACATCTGGGATTATGCTCCAAATTCTTCTCAACAAATGTACAAATCATGTCTGAATATCTGAATCTTAGTGATGTGTTTTGTGAAAGGGATGGTAAGCCTGGATGGGTATGGATACCAAACTATACTACTGTTACAAAATTTAATTATTGAAGGATGGCATAATGTCTGAGGTGCCAGGAAACAGGCTGTGTACACACTTGAGCCAGGACAGAGGTAGAAACCCAGGCTATCGATGCAGAGATCATGATTCACAACTTAAAAGGCAATTCCAGTCTCTTCTGCATTCATTGGGCAGGTTGTGTGTTAGCCACCCAGCAGGCACACCTGTTTCTGAAATAGCCTGAGATTTGCAACGTCAGCATGACACATCCCTCACAACAGCCACCATGCTGTTATGGCCAGGCTGTTACACAAGCCATGTCACAGGCCCTGTTAGTAGTTAATTGGGTAAACTCAAAGCACAGACTCATGTCCTGGCACCTGGCTGGCCCTACAGTGTAGTGGCCTGCATGCTTGCCTGGACTGTGCCACCATCCCTCTCTCAGATGCTGCTGGGAACAGCTGGAGGTGTAGCTCCTGCCAGGCTTTATTCCCAGTGTGAGTTTTGGATTTGGAGTCCCTGGTTTGAGAGGGGAAGAGAGCTTGTTTCTGGGGGCAGAGGATAAGCTGGGCTACTGGTCTTATGGCCAGAGAATGGTCCTTCCTCTGTTTTTTTGCTAGCTTTACTGGCCTCATCATATCAGAGTACGCTCTCCATATGTGGACAGCAAGGACACAACTATTCACTATCTAAATTTTGCAGGAGATCAGTGCTACAGAATGAAAACCTTGTAACATGGGCAAATTCTGGTGTAAAGATGCTTGTCTCAGGGTGCACAGTGCACCCTTCAGATAATTGCTGGAGCCACTACAGTTATTGAGGCATGCTGCTGCAGAGAGCTCAATATTTTCAATGATTTTCTTTAGTCAGATAATGTTATTTAGCACTGTGCTTGAAAGCAAAATTTTTATGTGAAGAGTCTTATCTTTTCACATACTCAAATAAACAAAATAATTACTTTAACTTTTTCATAGGCAATGTTCACCAGCACACCCTGTCCATTCATTTGGGGCTTAGAGCAGATAAGAAATGCCTGCAGTGTGCTGAACTACAGAAGCAGAATATTTTGATTAGGATGGATATTGCCAGAAAAAGCCCTGACATCTAGCGACTAAAGGTTGGTAGGAACTGTAAATCCCCAAAGGGTTGAAATCAGTCTCATATTTTTTTTAAGTCATGGCTCAGTGCCTACAGGATGCCGCTGTTACAGCATTGCAGTGAAGTGGTTAGGGTCAGAATTGTATTTAGGCACAGTCATTGTTGGATAACTGCCCATCCAGCCTCATTCATTCACAAAGAGTACATATGCTTATAATGCATTTCAAGACCTCTGTAACATGGTCTTGAAAACAAAAGAGAGAACAATAAAGATTTAACCAACCAGCATAGCTGATTCTTTTCCCAGTCTCTGAACTCTACCCAGAAGACAAAGCCAGACGTGGCTTGAAGAAGGAGCTCATGATCCAGAGAATGAAAGAAGGTGAAGAGAAAAGGAGTTTTCAGGGCATCAGTTAAGAAAAAAAAAAATCTTGCTTACATATGGGACTAAGTAGTCTGCAGATGTGCACAGGATGAAACTTTATCCTCAGCTTCAGGCATATATTTCTCAGGAAATCACTAACTTCCAGCACAGCCCCTGATATTGGTCTGTTACATACAGAAGTCCTGAACTTTTACTTCCTCTTCACATAATGTTGCCCTGATATTTTAAGAAAAAGGATTTATAATGTTCTTGTACCTGGATCCTAGTGATCGGGACCTATGTGGCTGCAAAGTTAAGATTCTAATAAGATGCATTTTTAAAAATCTCCTTCAGGGCACAACTATGCTATGGAGTACAGTGCAGTGATGTGCAGAGATATGTCATATAAGGGGAGGTAGAGAGAGCTGTGGCTGTTCAGCCTGGAGAAAGCTGAGGGTTGCTCTTGTGGATGCAGTGGTGGGGATCAGTAAAGAAGATGGAGCCCAGATCTTCTTTGGGATTTCCAGTGATAGGACAAAAGGCTTTGGGAACTAATTGAAATATGGAAATTTCTGTTTCAGTGTAGAAAAAGGTGGGGTTTTTTAACGTGAAGGTGACTGAGCACTGGAACAGGTTGCTCAGAGAGGTTGTGGAGTCTCCACCCTTGGAGATACTAAAACCCCAATACAGCCCTATGCAAGATGCTGTAGCTGATCACAGATTGAATTCGATGGCCTCCAGAGGTGTTGTCCAGACTCAACCTGTGGTTCTGTGGTCTGTAAACTATCAGTGATTCAGCAGTTCTAGGACAAAGCAGCCAGGCTGTGTTGGTAGAGTGCTGTGTTCAGCCTGCTCAGCCAGATTCATTTTGGTTCGGAGCCACCCAACACAGTTTTACAACTTCTGACACCCAAGCTGTTGTCTTTCCATTCAGCTACATTAGGGCATTTAAATCTAATACCTCTTTCTACTAAGAGCTTCATTGCTCCATGCCAGTGTCCTACATATGGCCTTGTATTCCTGGAAAATGGTTTCAGTTTGAATTTTCTTACTCTAGTTTTAACTGATTTCAAGTTTTGTATGACATTCTGAAGGTCCAGAGGTCCTGAAAGCAAGAATCCAGGTGCTTAGGGACATTATTCCCAAATGTAGTTATTGTCTGTGTGTTATTGTGTGTTTTTATCTGATCATGATACAATTAGTAAAACCATTTTTGTTGACAAGCCTATGAAGCACACATTTGATGCTTTTTTCCATTACAGAAACCTCACTACTTGCTGCTGAAATATCAGCCAGATAATATGAAGTGATATCTTCTGATTAGAGCTAATTTTTTAAAATAATCACTCTTTCTAATTATCAGTTTTATGTTGTACTTCAGCAAATACTAACAGAAATATTCTACTTAACATGGGAAAATTTAGAAAACAGAAAGGCAGTAGGCGTCTTTTTTAGAGAAAACTCCTTTTTCTTTCCTTTTTTGTTTTTTCCTTTTTTTCGTGACGACTCTGTGGTATACCTTGGATCAAGTTACAGTATGTCAAGAATATGAGGTGAAACCCTGCCGCGATTGAAATCACTGACAAATAGTCCAAGGTTTCACGCATGAACTGTAATTGGCAAGACATAAATGTCATAAATATTAATTTCATTTGGAATTAATGATGGAACAAGGATATGTGAAATGCTGGTTTAGAGACACATTTTGAGAATTTTGCAAACTATTTTAGAAGATACACTCATTTTACCTGTTTGGTAAAATTTTTGGCCTTGATTCTTGTCTCACAGTAGCCTTGAACAGGATGAGGCTTGCTAGGTCATAGAGTTTAGTCTTCTCTTATAATGAATGACCATTTTATAATAATGCCCTGTATTCATTTATTCAGGGATATCTTAAATACTTCTTGTTTTTATTAGTCTAAAGTAAAACCTTTTTGGTTACCCAGTTACTGTTGGTATTTTAGGTGCATTGTGTCACTTCTTCATTAGTACACCAGTAGAACTGAAAAACCAAACTGGCTAGAATAACACAAACTAACACTAAATTAATAGGGAAGAGCTACCCTTTATAAATCAGAGCAGTTATCCAGAGAGGCTGCATGCAGCTGTGCATAAACAGGAAAATTCTGCAGCTGCTCTCTTCTCCAGTGATCTAGTCTGTGAGTGCATTGGCTGACATTAATGGATGAGAGTTTCTCTTGGTGCGTAGCATAAATCTGTGTCTGGCCCTCTGTATCTTGTTTAAGTACCTTATTGTTTTTGGGCCATCACTGTAGTATTAAGAAATATTTTTTCTGTGACTCTCAAATAAAGTTCCTTTCTGTTAAAGGAACACTATTAAACAGCATAAAGTTCCTTTCTATTAAAGGAACACTATTAACAGCATCAAGGTATTTCTCGAGGGTAAAATGTTGTTGCTTGCAAGTTGATACCCACCAAGTATCTGCCTAGTAAGTTTCAACATCTCGTGATATGTACGATAAGCTATTAAAACATATTCACCTGCTAAGTTGTTTACTGTCTTTTGACAGTTGTTATCTGTCTTTTGACGATATATGAATAGCATGTTCTGGTCATAATTTGAAATGAAGAGGCTGCTACAAACACTGATCTCAGGCCTAGATGGTAGATTTTGTTGGGACAAATGGCTAGGAGGCTGTGTATATTTTTGTAGCTTTATGTTACTAAAAAAATCCCAAGCAATAACACCATAAATTTCTATTTTAACAGGGTCAATACATTCAGCTAACTGGTAGGCTTAATTTTCTACAAACCCATGGAACAAGTCTTGCCTGAAATAGACCCTTGATTAGAATGGCATCACTGGAGGTTTGAGGCATCTTTCTTTGCCTGCAACATATCTTTCTGGGTAAGTACTGTGAAAATCATCTTTTCAGCTCTCATCAATCTTAAAGAACTCTGGAGAGACATTTTAATCTTTATGTACAGATGGTGGAAATATATAATAGAGAACTGAAAAGACCTGAAAACTACCCACCAGGTCAGCAGCAAAATTGGCATCTGTGGATTCTTCCTTGAAAATATCCTACTTATCCAGACACGCTATTTCCCAAAACATTGTCACTTTGAAATCATTGCCAGGCATTTCCTTTGCTTACCTTCTTGCTCTGATCCTCATGGGCTAGGTACAAGATTGTTCTTTCAGCCTTAGGCAGCCAGGAGTGATATGAACGGTCACATTCCTAAGCATTTTGTGGCTGTCTGGATTTCTGTGTTTAGGAGACAGAGAAAAGCAACTACAGTGATTGTGCATACACTATTCTATGCAGTAGTTAATGAATTAAGGACAATTAGTTGTTACTGGCTGGACTTTACCTTCTCATTCCCTAGATATCTGACAGTTTTGGTCTCCCCTATACAAAAAAGATTCAGACAGGCTGAAAAGGGTTCAGAGAAGGGCCATAAGGATGATCAGGGGACTGGAAGACCTGCAGTATGAAGAAAGGCTGAGAAAACTGGGATTGTTCAGCCTTGAGAAATGAAGTATTAGGGGAGATCTTATCACCATGTACCAGTAAATAAAGGGTGGCTATCAAGACAATGGAGTCTCCCTTTCTACAAGGAGTCACATGGAAAAAACAAGGGGGAATGGTTGCAAATTGCTTATGGGGAGATTCCAATTGGAGTCCAGAAGACAATTCTTTACAATAACAATTAAACATTGGAATAGTCTCCCAAGGGAAGTAGTGGATTCCCTTACATTAGACAGTTTTAGGACTCAGCTTGACAGGGTGCTGGGCCATCTCATTTAAGCTGTATGTTCCTATCTTGAAAGGTTGGACTAGATGATCCTTGAGGTCCCTTCCAACCCGGCATTCTATGATTTTATGATCCTATGATAATTAATTCAGATCATTGAAGCAACTTTTTTTTGTTTTTTTCTGTCTTGTACAATATGTGGGCATTCAGCCAGCTATATATTTGCAGTTGAGCTTCAAAGACAAGGGAAAGAAAACCACCACCACAAACATTGGTGATGTGATTTTGATAGACTCAGCCTGACTAACTAACTTCTGTCAAAGTGACATCCCAATGGCAGGCAAACGTAGAAAAGAATCTCCTGGCTATACTACTTGTAAATATATCATAGAATCATAGAATCATCAGGGTTGGAAGGGAGCTTAAAGATCATCTAGTTCCAACCCCCCTGCCATGGGCAGGGACACCTCCCACTAGAGCAGGTTACTCACAGCCCCATCCAGACTGGCCTTACAAATTTCCAGGGATGGGGCTTCCACCACCTCTCTGGGTAACCTGTTCCAGTGTCTCACCATCCTCATGGGGAAGAACTTCTTCCTAACGTCTAATCTGAATCTACCCACATCTAGTTTTGATCCATTCCCCCTAGTCCTACTACTACCATACATCCTAAAAAGTCCCCCCCCA
>VYZX01026951.1:4254-31441 GCA_013401335.1 Brachypteracias leptosomus
TTCCTTAGGTGTACAGACAAGTCCAAAACAATGGTTAATGTGTGTAACACCTTTCACTAGATGTAGGAGACCTTAGATCACATGGTTGTGGAGAGAGATGGGAAAAAAACATCAGAGGATCTAACACCTGACAGACAAGTGTGGGCTGTCTTCCAGGTCTCTCTTGAGTGCTGCCTTGTGCTTGTAAGGTCCTGGAGCTGGCTACCTTGAGCCCTCCAGTCATTATAATGCTGTAGTGTCCCAGGGCGCTGCCTGTCAGCACATGCTCTGCAGATTTGTGAAACCCGCAAATTTGTGAGACATTCAGATTCTGGGTTGACGTAAAAATGAGGAGAGTGGAATAAAAGCATGTTTCAGAAAGAGTATTTGCTCACCTTTAGTAGCTGTGGCAGTCACCAAACACTTAAAATAGAAGCCCTCTGCTAATTTTTGTTTCTCTATCAGGTGTTTCAGAGTTGTGTCACCCTGCTCTGCAGGCTGCCATCACTCTCATATATGAAGCAATCAAGTTGCCAGATGACAAAGAAACTTTTCCTGTAAGAAGTAAAGGGCAGATGCTTAGGGGGAGTTAATACATCTATTTTAAACATAGAGGGACTGTATGCATAGTGTGGAGGACAGAGAGGCAGGAGGAGTAGGAATGTCAGCTGGAGAACATGCTGTCTTTTCAGCATGGCTTTCGGGATCACCATCCTGAAAGATCTCAGCTGCTTCTTCTGTGAGATTGAGCTCCCTTTTTTACCAGGAACTTTATTGCTTCTGTCTTCACCCATGTGTCCATTTTGTCATGCTTGGGGTCACAGATACTAGATCAATGAGGGGTGGCCTGCTTGATTACAGCAAACTGTGCAGGCTAGAACAGCAGTTCCTCCACCAGAGAAGGTGATGTGTGTCCAGCGTATCGAGCTAGAGTGCAACAAAGCTCAAAAACCTATGCTGATAAGTAGCGTGTGAGCATTTGTAAAGGTATGTTTGGTATTCAGAGGATCAACCTTGCTAGGGAAGGATGTCAGGCAACCAAAGATAAATCTGGCGTATTTGAGACCAGCAGAGTGTTTTATTCAGAATAAAAAGGAACAATCTAAAACTTCTATCCTGAACCTATGAAAACTCTTAAGAGCTTTACAGATTTGTTGTATTTTATTCTCTCTTCAGTATGATTGTATTTTTGCTAGCATGCAGCCTTTATTTCTTTTTCTAACACTGTTAACAGCACTCTGTTTTCATAAGTTTAATAATAATTCTTTCCTTTATTACCAAAACTAATGACCACTATTTTTAAGATATACTTTTAGAAATAACAAGCACCAATCAAATACTTTTCAAGTGCATGGCTATGATGCTTTTTATGTGGTTAAGCTGAGAATAAACTGGCAACAGACCAGCCTCTCAGAGCAAGAGAAAGGAATGTTGTATGTTATTGACAAGATAACATACATTCACTTCCATCCACTCACTTTTTGTCNCTCTCTGAGCTCTGGTCATGAGCAAGGCTCTCAACCTGAGAGATATAAATGTGAATACAAAAAAAAGAGAGACACTTTCTGCATAATAACATGGGTGCCAAAGAATCATTACCAGGTGATGGCCCTGCCCCAGAGATGCATCATTATTACAGCAAATTTATGAGGGAATGCCCATCTGGTCAGCTTACTCTGCATGAATTCAAGAAACTCCTGGGTCTGCAAGGGCTGGATCCACAGGGCGAAGTATACATTAAACGAGTGTTTGATATCTTTGATCTAAACAAGGTAAACTTTCTTTTCTTTATTTCTTTAATTTCATGCTATTACTTTGTCTGTGAGTTGTAGCGCATAGGCTCTTCTTTGTGCTCTGCTCACAAAACTGCTGTTGTGGACAGGGTTGCCATTACAGTGCACTAGAGGTGAAGAAGTGGGATTGTACTTTGGGGGCTTTGAGTAGGACTCTTGTTAGTACTTTCCAGGGGCACTTAAAAAATGTCAATAAACAATTCTGAAAATGAGATGTAATTTGTAGCTCACTAGTTATTCTTCTGTCCTTTGTTTATCCTGTGCCTGTATATAAGCATATGAAAATATTAGTATCCTCAAATACAAAGTTATCAAGTTTTTACTATGATAGACAGAGGGGAAAATATGGTCTGCACTTAACTGATGATGAAGGGCAGAGCAGATAAACAGATTTGTCCAAAGTAAGGTATTGAACTGGTGGCAGAGGAAAATGTAACTTGGGTGAGGAGATCGCACATAGTGCTCAAGTTATGAGACCAAACAGACTACCAAATGAAGAGGTCAAGCAGCTTCTCCAGGCTGTATTTCCATTTTACCCTCCCTGCTACTGCAATAACTGCTTGTGGTTGCACTCAGCTCTCCATAATGTAGCTGACTCCCAGACAAACAATACGTATTTTCCTTAGGTGTACAGACAAGTCCAAAACAATGGTTAATGTGTGTAACACCTTTCACTAGATGTAGGAGACCTTAGATCACATGGTTGTGGAGAGAGATGGGAAAAAAACATCAGAGGATCTAACACCTGACAGACAAGTGTGGGCTGTCTTCCAGGTCTCTCTTGAGTGCTGCCTTGTGCTTGTAAGGTCCTGGAGCTGGCTACCTTGAGCCCTCCAGTCATTATAATGCTGTAGTGTCCCAGGGCGCTGCCTGTCAGCACATGCTCTGCAGATTTGTGAAACCCGCAAATTTGTGAGACATTCAGATTCTGGGTTGACGTAAAAATGAGGAGAGTGGAATAAAAGCATGTTTCAGAAAGAGTATTTGCTCACCTTTAGTAGCTGTGGCAGTCACCAAACACTTAAAATAGAAGCCCTCTGCTAATTTTTGTTTCTCTATCAGGTGTTTCAGAGTTGTGTCACCCTGCTCTGCAGGCTGCCATCACTCTCATATATGAAGCAATCAAGTTGCCAGATGACAAAGAAACTTTTCCTGTAAGAAGTAAAGGGCAGATGCTTAGGGGGAGTTAATACATCTATTTTAAACATAGAGGGACTGTATGCATAGTGTGGAGGACAGAGAGGCAGGAGGAGTAGGAATGTCAGCTGGAGAACATGCTGTCTTTTCAGCATGGCTTTCGGGATCACCATCCTGAAAGATCTCAGCTGCTTCTTCTGTGAGATTGAGCTCCCTTTTTTACCAGGAACTTTATTGCTTCTGTCTTCACCCATGTGTCCATTTTGTCATGCTTGGGGTCACAGATACTAGATCAATGAGGGGTGGCCTGCTTGATTACAGCAAACTGTGCAGGCTAGAACAGCAGTTCCTCCACCAGAGAAGGTGATGTGTGTCCAGCGTATCGAGCTAGAGTGCAACAAAGCTCAAAAACCTATGCTGATAAGTAGCGTGTGAGCATTTGTAAAGGTATGTTTGGTATTCAGAGGATCAACCTTGCTAGGGAAGGATGTCAGGCAACCAAAGATAAATCTGGCGTATTTGAGACCAGCAGAGTGTTTTATTCAGAATAAAAAGGAACAATCTAAAACTTCTATCCTGAACCTATGAAAACTCTTAAGAGCTTTACAGATTTGTTGTATTTTATTCTCTCTTCAGTATGATTGTATTTTTGCTAGCATGCAGCCTTTATTTCTTTTTCTAACACTGTTAACAGCACTCTGTTTTCATAAGTTTAATAATAATTCTTTCCTTTATTACCAAAACTAATGACCACTATTTTTAAGATATACTTTTAGAAATAACAAGCACCAATCAAATACTTTTCAAGTGCATGGCTATGATGCTTTTTATGTGGTTAAGCTGAGAATAAACTGGCAACAGACCAGCCTCTCAGAGCAAGAGAAAGGAATGTTGTATGTTATTGACAAGATAACATACATTCACTTCCATCCACTCACTTTTTGTCCTATACCCTTTCTATAGCTTTTTCTCCTCCTGAGTTTTGGTAGAAATGCAGGTTTTTACCCTTTTAGTTAAGTACAGATGTATGAAGAGTAGTCAATGAATGGCTGCCTGGGAGTATCACACTGTGGGCTCTGAAATGGCAACTATAATTGCACAAATAAGGGGTCATTATCATTCCATGATGTTGTGTAGAACATTTAGACACAGTGCAATATTAAACAGATGATCATTTTTAAGCCCCAGAAGTTAAAGGATGAAAGTGGTTACATGCATAACACATGAATTCAGAAATAATTCTGTCATTTGAGTTTTTGCTTACATTCAGTTTCCTTCAGTACTATATAACAACTCCTCAGGTTTGTAGGTCAAAATTTTATTTTCTTTGCTATTGTATTATTTCCTTTCTCTTAATAGTACCCGTTATATCAAAATGCTGTTTAGCTAGACAGCTAGCAAACTTGGACCTTCTCTCATGTTTCCCCCAGCTGACTTTTATAGATATATGAACTTATTTTTTTTCCTTATCTAACCTTTGTATTCAGAAAATACCATGGCTTAATAGTGGGGCTTTTGCAGTTTAAAATTGTTATGACTTCTATTGCTGAAGCTTGTATATAAAAGCATATAGTTTGGGGACTAGTTTACAGTTAGTCTGAATCTAAAGAAACTAATTCTTGACAACTTAAGTTATTTAGGTCTTCTACTTTCAGCTTTTTTTCATGTAGGCTTCTGTTTTCTTAAAAATAGGAATCTGCTCAGAAAGCTGTGCTGAAGTGTTAAGCCTGAGATTAACCTACAATTCCAATTGCAGCAGTCTAATGCTCCTTGAATTAAATTGGGACCATCCATGCTTGGAGGCATTCTGTCATAGAAGATGATAAAACNCAAAACAATGGTTAATGTGTGTAACACCTTTCACTAGATGTAGGAGACCTTAGATCACATGGTTGTGGAGAGAGATGGGAAAAAAACATCAGAGGATCTAACACCTGACAGACAAGTGTGGGCTGTCTTCCAGGTCTCTCTTGAGTGCTGCCTTGTGCTTGTAAGGTCCTGGAGCTGGCTACCTTGAGCCCTCCAGTCATTATAATGCTGTAGTGTCCCAGGGCGCTGCCTGTCAGCACATGCTCTGCAGATTTGTGAAACCCGCAAATTTGTGAGACATTCAGATTCTGGGTTGACGTAAAAATGAGGAGAGTGGAATAAAAGCATGTTTCAGAAAGAGTATTTGCTCACCTTTAGTAGCTGTGGCAGTCACCAAACACTTAAAATAGAAGCCCTCTGCTAATTTTTGTTTCTCTATCAGGTGTTTCAGAGTTGTGTCACCCTGCTCTGCAGGCTGCCATCACTCTCATATATGAAGCAATCAAGTTGCCAGATGACAAAGAAACTTTTCCTGTAAGAAGTAAAGGGCAGATGCTTAGGGGGAGTTAATACATCTATTTTAAACATAGAGGGACTGTATGCATAGTGTGGAGGACAGAGAGGCAGGAGGAGTAGGAATGTCAGCTGGAGAACATGCTGTCTTTTCAGCATGGCTTTCGGGATCACCATCCTGAAAGATCTCAGCTGCTTCTTCTGTGAGATTGAGCTCCCTTTTTTACCAGGAACTTTATTGCTTCTGTCTTCACCCATGTGTCCATTTTGTCATGCTTGGGGTCACAGATACTAGATCAATGAGGGGTGGCCTGCTTGATTACAGCAAACTGTGCAGGCTAGAACAGCAGTTCCTCCACCAGAGAAGGTGATGTGTGTCCAGCGTATCGAGCTAGAGTGCAACAAAGCTCAAAAACCTATGCTGATAAGTAGCGTGTGAGCATTTGTAAAGGTATGTTTGGTATTCAGAGGATCAACCTTGCTAGGGAAGGATGTCAGGCAACCAAAGATAAATCTGGCGTATTTGAGACCAGCAGAGTGTTTTATTCAGAATAAAAAGGAACAATCTAAAACTTCTATCCTGAACCTATGAAAACTCTTAAGAGCTTTACAGATTTGTTGTATTTTATTCTCTCTTCAGTATGATTGTATTTTTGCTAGCATGCAGCCTTTATTTCTTTTTCTAACACTGTTAACAGCACTCTGTTTTCATAAGTTTAATAATAATTCTTTCCTTTATTACCAAAACTAATGACCACTATTTTTAAGATATACTTTTAGAAATAACAAGCACCAATCAAATACTTTTCAAGTGCATGGCTATGATGCTTTTTATGTGGTTAAGCTGAGAATAAACTGGCAACAGACCAGCCTCTCAGAGCAAGAGAAAGGAATGTTGTATGTTATTGACAAGATAACATACATTCACTTCCATCCACTCACTTTTTGTCCTATACCCTTTCTATAGCTTTTTCTCCTCCTGAGTTTTGGTAGAAATGCAGGTTTTTACCCTTTTAGTTAAGTACAGATGTATGAAGAGTAGTCAATGAATGGCTGCCTGGGAGTATCACACTGTGGGCTCTGAAATGGCAACTATAATTGCACAAATAAGGGGTCATTATCATTCCATGATGTTGTGTAGAACATTTAGACACAGTGCAATATTAAACAGATGATCATTTTTAAGCCCCAGAAGTTAAAGGATGAAAGTGGTTACATGCATAACACATGAATTCAGAAATAATTCTGTCATTTGAGTTTTTGCTTACATTCAGTTTCCTTCAGTACTATATAACAACTCCTCAGGTTTGTAGGTCAAAATTTTATTTTCTTTGCTATTGTATTATTTCCTTTCTCTTAATAGTACCCGTTATATCAAAATGCTGTTTAGCTAGACAGCTAGCAAACTTGGACCTTCTCTCATGTTTCCCCCAGCTGACTTTTATAGATATATGAACTTATTTTTTTTCCTTATCTAACCTTTGTATTCAGAAAATACCATGGCTTAATAGTGGGGCTTTTGCAGTTTAAAATTGTTATGACTTCTATTGCTGAAGCTTGTATATAAAAGCATATAGTTTGGGGACTAGTTTACAGTTAGTCTGAATCTAAAGAAACTAATTCTTGACAACTTAAGTTATTTAGGTCTTCTACTTTCAGCTTTTTTTCATGTAGGCTTCTGTTTTCTTAAAAATAGGAATCTGCTCAGAAAGCTGTGCTGAAGTGTTAAGCCTGAGATTAACCTACAATTCCAATTGCAGCAGTCTAATGCTCCTTGAATTAAATTGGGACCATCCATGCTTGGAGGCATTCTGTCATAGAAGATGATAAAACACTCTTAAAAGGTGCATAGACTTTCTCCTCTGTGTTTCATGTATGCCCAGCTTAAAACCTCTAGTACATAAGGTGTGGAATATTAACCTTATAGGATGCCAACGGGACTTTGGAGAGGTGGTAGTTATGGTTCTGAATTGCATTTCACCTCGTCAGCCTTGCTGCTTCCAACTGATGTCTGTTACCAACATCCTTCTCCTACTTAGGATTTCCATTTTAAAAAAACAACTTGTCAGTAAACTGGAAACAGTTAAAAAGGAACTATGTCAGCATGGTAGGGTTTTTTTGACAATTTGTGATAGATTGTAAGCCTAGTCGAAGCTTGTTTCACTCAACTCATCCATACAAATACCAACAGGAATTCAGTTGCAAGCCAAACCTTTTCATTCTTTAGGTTAGAGGTAATAGAGTAGTTCAGCTCCCCACTCATGGAAATTACTGTGGTCAGTGGACATACAATAGGGAGGAGGGTACATCTTCACAGTACAATTCAAAGTCATGTAGAGATTGAGGTTACTTCTGGTCTTGGCAGCAGGCAGACCATGTAAGCTCAGAGTATTGCATTAACTTACTGTGCCAAAGAGGTGTGCCAGTATGGCTGTATGGCTTCTGGGACTCAGTTATCTTGTGTGTTTATATGTAGCAGAGCATAGAACTGTACATCTCTGGTTCAACAGAGTGCACCCGTTCAGCGCATAAAAGCTGTTCCCAGTCAGTGTCAGTTTCTACTGAAGATTAGTAACATAGGCTATGTCCTAAGAGCTTTCTTCTCAGGAACTTCTTAAATAAATGCTAGCTGTTTCTGGTGTGTCCATTGTGCAGACCATCAGCTGCTTCATAAATAAATGACCCTATATACTAAGTATGCAGATGTCTTTAATTTTATCATGTTCCCTAAAAACAAGGGGTCTATGCCAAGACTTTTCATCCATATCTTGAACTCTGTGGAGTGCTTTGGTAATAATTAAACAAACAATGAAACAAACAAGTAAATATGTTAGTGAAGTTTGAAAGTTGTTACTCATCATTCTCAGCTCCAGTGTAAAATAAAGATGCTGAACATTCAGAACTGTAATTGCAAAATTAACTTTTCTTGAGATTATCACGAGGAGTGCAGGAGGTAGCATTTAAGCAAACATTCTGTTGGTGACTCATACATTAATACTTGAAAGCATTTTTTATATAATGGCATTGGCAGTATGA
This sequence comes from Brachypteracias leptosomus, assembly GCA_013401335.1. Lineage (NCBI taxonomy): Eukaryota > Metazoa > Chordata > Aves > Coraciiformes > Brachypteraciidae > Brachypteracias > Brachypteracias leptosomus. Next base: position 12,522 of record VYZX01026951.1, read on the forward strand.
TAAATGATGGGTTTATCATTTGCCACAGCTTTCCAATGAAAGCCTTCAAAAATAACGTTTTCAAGTGCAACAGAGTTCATGTTTTAAAAAATTCCCTTTATTAGGTCATTTTAGAGAAAAATGACCTGTCTTCTTCACCCTTAAGCTCTTTGTAATACAAAGATGAAAAAGCTGCAAACACATACAAGCAAGCTGAATTCCTCCTGCTTTTTTATTCCCTCTGCATCTCAGTCCACGCATAACTGTCATGCAGTCTTAGTTTATGCAGCCTACTGATGAATTTTAGAGAGGAAACAGTTATGTTTATCTACAATACTTCAGTAGTTGCCAAGTATATTGATGTACATTTGGTTTTCTGTGAGAATATGTATCATGGTTTGGAGAGATTATATCTTTCAAAATGAGGTTACACCAATGTTAAGGAGAGAGCATATCTAGAAAAATAAGGTCTGGTGTATCCATAATACATTGGAAGTGTTTGTTGCTCTTGAACAGAACTAAGGAAATATTCTGTAGTCAGCACTGCTACTATTTAACACTTATTCTAAGAAAATCTTCTTTCTTTAAATCAGAAACCCAGATAATTGTCCTCCACTTCCACTGGCTTGAAGATAAGATTTTGCCACGACTCAAAATAGAAATTGAACACTGCAAGAACTGATTGATTGACTGGGTTCTTATGACCTGTGGACAAAATCTGTATAGCCATTTAACATGTGAAGCAATGTACTGTAAATGGAATGCTGCTATTGTAATTCTTTTATTGCTTATTTTGGCATTAATTGAAATTAGCTAAAGGAATAAGTGTCTGTCGCTTTGTCAGAAAATTGGATTTTAAAAGGCAGGACATACTGTGAAGAGTAAAGAATATTAATAGGTATGTGGCACTGAAGGAACATTATGCAAGTTCAAGGATTTTGTGTTAACATTTTTATAAACCATTGGGTAGTTTTCAACAGAGAACAGTATTTTCTGCTACACTTCTCATGCAGAGATAAAGTTGGTAGATGCAGAAAAATGGACACTCCACAGCAAAAAGTTTCAGAATTAGATAAGGAGCCACCAACTGATGTCAATCTTTAGTTATCTTTCTGGTTTCTGTTTTTTCATTTAAAATTTAAAGTAGTTCTGTGATAAATGAGGGGTCATCTGACATTATTATGCAGATTAGAACTAAAAAAAAAAAAGATTTTTAAAGGGATCGATTTTAAAATCTAAAGAAGAAAGTTAAAACAGGCTGTTTGATGTAGAACAGATAATAAGAAATGCAAAAATGTATTACTTCAATAGAACTTTGTTGTGTGTTGGAATGACTACACAGAAATGTAAACTAAATCTGAAGCTGTATCTCTTTTTTCTTTTCCTGATGAATAAGAGTTTCCGTTCACTCCTTGTACTTTTCACGATGCTGACAAGTGTTGGGAGACAGACTACTTCATCCTAGCTCCTTCCCCGCTGTCCTGCTGTGCCTTTATAGTTTCGATTTGCAGATAGACTTTTCATCATCTGATTCTGTGTTCTGCTTATAAATAGACATTATCCTCTCTGGTTATAGGGACACGAATGGGATTAGCCAAGTATATCTTCTCAGGTATTGTAGTAGAAGGAATTGTGAATCATTTAGCCATGAAATTCTCTGTGAAAGCACTGCTTGCACCTCATATTCCAAGAAATGTTCACAGAAAGATGTAATATTTTTCAGAGATGTTTTGAGAATTAATGCAACTCATTCTTCATTTGGCTTTCAGTTGTTTTCTCCCTCCACTTTTTTCCCCCTTCTTAAGAACTGCGAGTGACAGAGGAATATTATTTTCATCGATGTGAGGCAATTAGTTACTAGAGATTCTACTCAAGACATTATGCTTTTTTAAGGCTTGAAATGACCCAACTATGCAGTGGTTAACTAGCACCATGTGATAGCTCCTTATTATTGAAGGCATAAGGAGCTCTTAAAAGATGAAATAATATGACTGCTAGTGAGCAATACTTCAAACATTACCTGGAGCTTATATATTCAGTGCTTCCACCTCTTGTGGGATCAATTCTAATGGCTCACAGCATCTTTGCCAACTCTTCTTTCCTGGAAAACTTGATCTTCAGTTGGGCTTCCTTTCTCAGATTGTCTTGCTCTGATATGTCCTCAGGACCAGAAATAGCTGCTGTGATAAAAATTGTCAGGCTGCCTAAGGAACTGCTCAGGCTGTTTGCTACATTTTTACATGTTTGCAGACATCACTAAAGTTGACACAATAAAATTGGGTGCAGTAGTTAATAGTTATCCAAAGCAGGGTGAGAGAGGATGATACTTATAGAAATAATTTCCCAAACTTTCCAGAAAAATTTTCCTCTTTGTGTTGTAAGTCTTCGAATAGTTATGCAAACAAGTTCAGCTGTGCGCATAATTTTAGGGACGTCTTCAAGCTGATATAGCTCTCTGGACAAATATACTTTTCCCAGCTTACTCTAACCAGCCAGCTTAACTAAGGCAGTAAGGTTGCAGCAGTAACATCTACATTACACACTACACTATGAGGCCAAGAGCTGTATAAGCTGTTATTGTGATTGGCAAGACATGCTACATTTTATGCTAGTCCTTCCCTATGTTGGCCCAGTACAAGTGGATAGCACTACCACTTTGTCCAGAGGAGTCTAACTCCTGCTTTTCTGCTTTTGAATGGTTTTTTTCTCTCACAATTGCCTCTAATTAGTCTCCACAACATGAAATATTTACAAAACTTACTTTCTTTTCATGACAGTCATAGCTATTACATTGTAGAGTCAGCAATAAAAGCATCCAGGTCAAAAAATTAATCAACTTCTAAACCAAGGGCTACAAGAAAATAAGATTCAAGATATCTCTTAGCCAGAAAGAATTCTTTTTTCAGAAGTAACAAAAATCTACAGCTCTTACTTCCTGAAATATTTGGGGGTTTTGGATTTGACATGTACATGTACAAATCCTTTTCCCATTAGTTTTGGATATAATCTAACAAAAACAATAAAGCCAAACCATTTGATTCTCCTTAGTCTGGAGTAATGTTGCATAAAATTATCTCAAATGAAAAGTAACTAACTTGATTACTGTAAATAAGGAGGTTAAATTATGCTTTACTATATTCAAGGCAGTATAGTTACATCATTTTTGTCAGCATGCTTAAGTGCCTTTGAAAGGTACTGTACCATTACAGAAAAGTCCATGGAACAGAAACCTTGTTCTATTAATATTTTACCTGGTTCCATGAAACATGACTGTATTTATAGACTGTCTTAAAGAATGTCTTTGTTCTACTTCGTTACTACCTCCTGAATTTTTTTACATCCAATTTTATATATTGATTCTAAAAATGAATCTATTACTTTGTAAGGACTTCCCACAATTATTGCTGCAATTTCACAATCTTAACTTTGTTTTCTTGTGGTTTGGCAGAGGACTTACTGCTGTGATAGTACTAACTTTTGTTATAATAATGTGTCATTACCAGCTAAAAGCCTACGTTAACATTATCATTAAAATCATCATCATTTGCTTAATGTCAGTACAGTTTAATTCTTGACTATAGGATTTGATAGTACAAGTTAGAATCTAAAAGTTTTAGAAATAATTCCACAGTAGTGGTACAGCACCATCAAGTGTGGAAGGCTGATTCTTTACATGGATGTTAAAGTGAGGTCGGTCTCAGATTTCTATTACAGCATTGCAGAATCCAGTGGCTCTTTCTGTATTTCAAAAAGGGCAATCTAAACTTCTAAGAAATTCTCTCTTTAAAACAAATTTTGAAAATATTCATGTAGGCAATTGCTATTAAGTAATATTTCAGTACTGATATCATGGTCCTGATGCTTAGCTGGATTAGATTAAGCTATGTGATGGGGCAGCACTACTCTCAGTGCACACCACAGAGCGTCTCCACCTTCCTTGCCATCTGTGCACAGTGTGTCCAGGTTCACTGTGTTTGCAATATAGATTTGCTGCGCTTGGGCAGTCTGTCAATCACACTGTAGAGCAGGCCCGGATCAAAGACATGGTTTGTGTGTGGTGCAAGGACAGTTGTACTAAATCCACCAATGCTTTGGCAGCCGGCTTTCAGGAGTCTCCCTTCACACTAGGACCCAGCACCTGAGAACCACAGTTAAGAAAGCCCAGCCGTAGGTCCTGTATGAAGCTGTAATGCCAACTAATTGCACAAAAGACTTAGAGAAAATGAATCACTGCATTGGATACAGAAAAATCAGCGGGAAAAGGTACTGACAATAAAAATCAAGCACTTAGAGGTTTGGTCAAGTGATCCTTTGGCTTAACATTTTTCCTTGTTTGAGGAGTTTTTTTTAACATGGATTAAATTTCTATCACCTATGTTTTTACTGAATGTCCTGCAGAAACAAATGTAGCAAAACTCAATATAAGTCAGTATAGGAAGGGGAATATGAAAGCATGATGAAATTCAGTTTTATTTTAAATAATCTTCATCATCTACACAGTCTCCCAATGAGTTGTGCTACCAGAGCTCTTACACTCCTTTTTTTTTTAAAGAAAGAAAGGGCTTAGGTTTATTTCCTCTGTAGTTACTCAGTGACTAAAATTACACATCAAACTGAAGCAATTACACTTTTTTAACATGTGTAGAGTTTCTTTGAAAATATAATTTAAGTGTAAACAAATTAGCATGTACTCTGCAGCTTTCACTGAGCTTAAAAAATGCTTGGAGAATATTACTGCCATTGCCATGTAACACTAGTTTTGTCACATTACGTGAATAGACAATGAAGATTAACTTTGTAAAATTAATCATAATTACTTTTAAATATTACTTGCTAAATTATTATGTAGATAAAGAGGAAAGTAATTTTAATGAGAAACAGTTCAGAAATCTGCTTCTTTTATTTAAAGAAATTTTAAGTACTTTTTAAAAGTGAAACTGTCTTTTTTCTATTTATTTCCTTATTAATTATGAATAGAGCAGTTAGAGGCTACTTTTGTCCCCCCCTTTTATCATTTAAGTGTTTCTTTGAAACATAAAAAAAAAAAAGGCAAGCATGATTCACACACTTGTTCATGACAGAGATGTTGGTGAACCACACTTGGGAAATAATAATTGCAGGAAAAAAGCAGCAGAATTGGATGAGCTCTTTAAGCTAACTTGGCCACAAACTCATGTAATGACAATAAAATGGTAAATGCTTTCTTGTGACAAAACATGATCTATAATCTCCCATTTTTCAGTAGAAATAAAAAATGCCTACTAGGTAAAGACGGTAGAGAGTATTAACTTCTTCCTTCCCTGAGGTCCTTTATCTGATAATACCAAGTAGTTTAGGGAATTATAGTATATGTGTTTAAGTTCCAGGAGCCATCTTGCAAACATCCCCTGAGAAAATAAGTCCTAAAAGCATTAACTGGGAGCACCAGAGATAATCTGCCAAATAGGGTGTCTTTGTCACGAGAAGTCACGTATGTCTTTGAAGTGCTTTTTCTGGAAGTTTGTCCTGCTACATTCTCAGGTTTGTCAAACAAGAAAAAATTCCTTGAATTCAGCAAGAAATTTGCTGCAAAAATGCATTATGTGGTCATGGCCGCAATTTTTAGGTTTCTCTCTCTTGCCTACTGTTTTGGTTTAGGTTGGGAAAGATGCTCTAAAAGCACAGAAGCTCAAAATAAGGGGTGCAGAAAGCTGAACTCCACCATCCAGGAGGTGGTGGCAGAGAGCTAGGTCCTTGAGCACATGCTTTCCTTCAGTACAGCCCTCCTGGGCACTGCTGTGCCATGCTGTAGGCAACAAGCACAGGAACCAGTCCAATGCCTTGATGATTTCCCTGTCTCCATGTTTCTCCAGTAAACTTGAAAGAAAATAATGAGTGATGGCAGGGAGCTGGGGGGTAGTTGTTAATTTTAAAGAAATAGAATTATTCATCTTAATATTTTGCATTTCACCAGCCTGAGAGCCAGGATGCATTGCTGGCTCTGCACTTCCAACTCATCTGACACAAAGGTCCTGATATCTTCTAAGTCCCCAGACCTTGCAAGTCCTCTTTGTCTGGAAAAAGCAGAACCTTGTGTAACAGTTTGGTCAGTACAGCCGTGCCTCTTTATATAACGATGGGTATGCAATTATCACAAAACCACTTAGAGATCTGCAGCTCCTAATTTCCTGCTTCAGTCTTCATCTTAATTAAAGACCTTAAGGTCTTTGCTTGCCAAGAGTCTTCCCCCACCCTGTGACAAAGGCCAGCTTTGTTTACTTAGGAAACTGGTGATTCTGGCCACAGACTGTAGGGGATCTGGAGCTCTCTCCAAGCTCCAAGAGAGTAACAGAGACACAAGTAGCTCTTTGTTTCTTCAATAATGTGTATGCAACCTTTGAGGAACAGCTGAAAGTCTTCAGGAACAAAAAGCAAGAAAATGAGGGAGGATGAAATAGAGGTAAATGAATCCTTCTTTAGGTTTCTGAGAGTGGAGACAGCAGTGCTATATTTGAAATGGGATCAAGAGAGAAAGAGAGAACCATATAGGCTTAACTATAAATTTCACAGTTATTCTGAGCTGTTGTAATCTGCTGTTTGACTTGTTCCTCCTCCCTCTGCCTTATGAGTTTAAGTAGTACTCTGAAAGTCAGGGGGTGTGGAGGGAAGGTGGCTTAATGTCCTAAGTCCTAGGTTTGAAATACCTAGGCCATCTGTATTTGCACACTTGTTAATCCTGATAAAGCCTGTTGAGCTATTCTCCTGGTGCCAGGTTGAGTTTAGAGAGTTTTCAGGAGCAAATTTTGTAAACAAGACACTGCTTATTGTGTATAGACTCTTGGTAGAGATCTCAGTGCTTCAAGTAAGACAATGAGTTGACTCAACATAGGGTTTTGCAGGGACAGAAATTATCCCTTTTCATACGCGTAGCCATGGTGTATGGTGGGAGATGGCTGCCTATCCCAGCAGCACTGCATCTGCACTGCTAGAAAACCACTCTCTGGTACAAGCTAGGCAGCCAAAATGCCAGGTTCAGGTCATTCTGGGCCAGCCTTGAATAACCATGCTGTTTAAGGTCAACTGTGTATTCAGAGCTGACAAGTAAATTATTTTTAATCTGTGTTCAAATAGTTTGAAGCCTTGAGAGTTTTCTAAGGACCTGAGAAGATTAGCAACACTATTTGGGGAACCAAAGGATAATGCTCTCCTACGGCTCTGGGCCTGGGGTATTAATTGCTATTGTGTAACACTATGGTCCCTCAATGTCTGGCTTTGCCCTCACAGGACACACGTCCCCATCCTCACTGAATAAAAGTGAGCAGCCCCCAGCAACTGCACATAGGCTGACATTCTGAAACAAAAGCATCTCATAAAAAGATAAAGTTAAATTGATTTCTCCTCAGGAGATCCAGTAACTAATGAACAATTGAAATGGGGCCTGGGCTCTGGGTAGAGGCAGTCAGGGCTGGTGGTGCCCTCAGGGTCACGAGGAACAATTTTATATCATCAGCAAATTCTCCTTCCAGGTTTGGAGCCTTCTTTTGTCTTTGGTTTGTGAATCAAACTGTTCCAAATGGCTTAAAAATCACTCATCAGTGAAAGCCAAACAAATTACAAAAACACAGCATCAAAGGGCACAAAAATACACATAACCATAATGCATCCTTAAGCTTCTAGTTCATCTTGTCAAGCCATCAAGAAACTAAAAGAAAAGTGTATCTTTTTGTTAAGTCTACTATGCTAGGCAGAAAGTCCAGAAGACTTTGGGGCATGAAGAAGTTTTGAACCCATTTTTTTTGTTGTTTCTTCAACCCACTCCTCAGAACTGCATTAGGAGATTTCTGCCCCGCTATTTTACACTAAATTCAGAGAGGGTACACTGTAAGCTTACCCAACATAGCTCTGCCCATTTGGGCAGGGAAGGGAGCAGGATTTCACTGTCCCTCCAGATGCCCATAGTATCCCATTGTAAAGTGTTGCAGTCAAGGAAGGCAGGGCCAGCACCATACAGACACAGAAAATAAGCCTTCACACACAAGAAATGTATCTGTCACACAAATGGGTGCAGTATCCCAAGCTGCCAAATAAGCAGACTTCACCAGCATAAACTCTGTTTAACAAAAATATTGGAAATTTTTCCTTTGGAACAACAGAGTAAAGCACTGGAAGTAAATTATTTCTATCTTCCACCACTGGTAATCATCTCTGTTTATTATGTTGATGATTTGGTGTCGGGGTTTTTTTATTTTATTATTTTTACAGTAGCTCTTTGCTTGTGAATTACAGGCTTCCTAAAGGGCAACAGATACTTTATTGTGTGTGCTGCACAGAGTGAAGTTTTACAGAGCCCAGAGAGACGTAAGGACTGACCTAGATGCTTGTACTGTGAATGGTTATAGAGCAGCAGCAGATGGGTAAATTTGCACAGCAGTATTATTTTAATAGCATTAAACCACATTTATTGTATTATTTGTTGTACTCACAGAATACAGGATGATCTTCATAAGTTCCTGTTATGATATTCTTCATTATTTAATGTACTATTCTGAGGCTACTGTAGAAAGTGCAATATTTCTCTATATTTGAGAAAGCTCAGTGTGTGTGTAACAAAATTGCCATAGCTTTCTGCATCACTTAGATGGCTTCTTTTCTACCTACAATGTATGTTTTTCAGAGGAGAAAGGAAAACCAGTACATTTCTCATCAGTTCTTTTGTGCAATGCTTCTGGATTTATGTCTGCCTTCTCAGTATTTCTATTCCTGGTCACTGGCTGCTGAGGGTAGCATGCCACTGGTGGTCTTTGCACATCCACAGAATGTGACTGGGACTTTCCTGACAACTGCCATTCCTTTCAGGTGTTTTTCAGAGGTGGGAGTTTTTTGACCTTGGCCTTCAGTCCCTTCCTGCTTTGGACAGGCCAAACGATCCTCCAGATCAAAACCTACCCAAACACATTAAGCTGATTATTACATTGTCCAAACTTCTGATAATTTGACAGAGCAACAAGAGTGACATCAAGACATAGGAAGCAATCAAATAAAATACTGTTTTCTAAAATCCAAAGGGAAACGTAAGGGAAATAAAAAAAAATTGATCTGGTCTTGGACATCCAGCAAGCCTAAAATTAATCTGTAGTTTCATAAGTAGTATGAAATCCAAAAAAAAACCCAACAGCGATGTAAAATGCATCTAACCACATAGATATATGAAATCAGATGATGGAAATGTAATCAGCAAAATAAACCTTGCCCTCCAGTAAAATACTGGATGGTATGCTACTTGCAAAATCGAAATTCAAGCTAGTGCACCAAAAAGAAGCTTAAAGTTTTGTAGTGCATGGGGGTTTTTTGTAAAGCATTTGCTTTTAATACTGGTCCTAATTTTGTTTGAAAACTGCATGCAGTTACTGCCAAATACCATTTAATCCCAAACAGCGGTTGAATAGTGGTTTTGCCTTTGCTGCATGAGTTGTGATTGTAATTACTCTAAATTCAGCAACCACATCAGAACATGCACACCTGTCTGTGGAGCAATGGTCAGTTTGCACAAGTTATGCATGCACCATTTCTGCAGATACATTGAATTCAGAGTTTTTGAAATACTGGATTTACCTCTTAGCTTCCACTTTGCACTGGAGAAACAGAAACCAAAACAAGCACTACAAGTATGGCGATGAGTTGCACCATACCTTTACAGACCTTCTTTTCCTTCAGCCTCATGCAGTCTCAAGGACAGATTAATGCCTGCTGATTGTGAAACCTCAACTGGCAAGACGTGTTGATATATGACAATAAAAATAAATAATATTATAAACTTAACTAGATAACTCATCCAACCTTCTCAATCACAGACCATATGAAACTGATGACAGTCTTACCAAGGTTTTCCAAGCAATTTGATTCTGACCAATGTAAAGATTACAAGATTAAATTTGTCAGCTGTTAATTCTTTTTCTGTGTACATGAGAAACAGCTGGAGCAAGTGTTTCTTCCATCCCCACCACATTTTTACAGAAACAGAGGAACTGTAGCTTACTTGACCATGGAAGCCTGTCCTTGACAGGTTTCCATCAGTAGCTTCAGAAGAAGCAGACAATAAGGAATTAAATCAATCCGAAATGCATACTATTTCGAAACTAGTTTATACTTTGAAGACTCTATATCCCATGCAAAATGTATTAGTCAGAGAGACTTGATGTTTTTATGGATAAACCACAGTACCTGGGGTTCATTCCAGGTTATTGGTTATCATGTATAACATTTACTACATGATCTCTCAGATAAATAACACCTGCAACAGCTCTTTTGCATGGGAAATCATCTGTAGTTCTGCAGTACCCATACGAATATAAGCAACTCTGTTGTAGACATCTCATTAGTACCAAACCAGATATCCCAGACTCCCCCTTTTCACATGTGGAAATCTATGATAAAATTGTTTCTCTTCTCCAAAAACATTAATAAATGCTCAGGTTTGCCCCCTACTTCCATTGCCCCCAGCTTCCAGCAAAGAACAAAACTGTGCTAACACCCTTTCCTAGAGTGCTTCCATTTGAATGCACCCTTTTTAAATATCACAGGAGACCTCTATGTTAAGGTGCTTTATAAATCAGTGTGTATTACACTGAATTTGATGACCTATTTCTGTGAAATTGTCAGAATGAAGAGAAAACCAATGTTATTAAATAGGTTTTGGGTTTTTTTCTCTCTCTCTCTTAGGATGGATTTATAGACTTCTTGGAATTCATAGCTGCAATAAATTTGGTTATAAGAGGGAAAATTGACCAAAAATTGAAATGGTATTTTAAGCTATACGATGCTGATGGAAACGGATGTATTGACAAAAAAGAACTATTAAGCATATTCACGGTAAGAAAGTTATGACCAATATTTGACATAGTGCATTGCCCATGAAACAGTGGCTTGTCATGTGTTGCAAATAGATTGTCTGTACTTTACCTAGTGTTTTACTGTTGTAAAAGCAGAATTGTTCTGGCTAGCAGTGCTCAATGCCATTAATTTCTTGCTTATTGAAGTAAATGTATTTAAGTAGTTTTTTACTTTAAACCATAGTTCTACAGATACAATGCTTTACTGAAAGTGAAAAACTGTAGAAACAGAAGAGATATTATTGTGATAAACTGCTGTAGGACGGGGTAACACTGAAGCAGTATAATGAATAAAAGAGCTCGTTACAAGTGTCTATGTCAGTCTATTGTGGAAAACTGGCTTCTCAAACTGAACTTACTGCAAGAAGCAATATAGATGTCATCAAAATATTCCAATATTTTATTTTTGTGAAAGGATTTTGATTTATTTACTACAAATGCCATTACCCCTATTTTAAAATTAAATTGGGGAAATTTAATTTTATCATTAAATCATGCAGTGACATTTGGATACAAATGTTGTAGAAGATTTTGCAGAAAATGGGTCCATTTCAAAGCCATAAAACCAAAGTAGTGTACTTCTCTCTTTAAAATGACTTCTGTGTTTTCCAGCTTGCTGTAGTGAAACAATATTTTGCACTTCAGCAGCGCTTTCACCCCAAAGGTACTATAGGGTTCCTTGCAAATATGAATGACCTAATACTGCTCCCTAAATGTACAGAACACGTTACAGATCAAGGTTTTGCTGCAGGGATCATAAAATCTAAATAGGGATTTAATGTCATAATAAACAGGGAACATACTTTTCCTGGTTTCTACATTACTGTTGATGCCTGGCTAGTCACTGTTAGAGACTTTCAAGAGCCGCTGCCCAAATTAAAAGGAACTGGAGCCAGATGGAGCCATGGGATCAAACAAATACAGTTTATGCACCACCTTCTAAAGAGCAGCTTTCTAAAAGTAGAAGGACAGGCTGTATTTCTTCCCTTTTAAGGCTAATGACGTCTTTCTTTTGCAGATATTCTCCATCATTTTTCACCTAGAGGCAATGAGGTGAATGTGTTTTGTTTTGGGCTTTATCCAAAAAGAGAATTAAAATCCTTTTAATGTAAAGAATTCTTTTTCAAGAATTAACTGCTTTAAAAGCAGTTAAAACCACTGTGTGTTTTCTTCTCTTTTGGAATATAAGGATTTTAACCCTAAACCTGCCTAAGTCATCTGACCTAGGCTAGATTAAAATTTGTGAGCTCTAAACAAAAATAAAAATACAGGCTTACAGCCATCAAGGGCCCTGCTTACACTAAGCATCAGTAAACAAGGGCTTGTCCAAAAAGGTATGTCACATCTGAAACGTTAATTTAAATTTTGTGGTTGGACCGAATGATTTTAAAGGTCTTTTTCAACCAAAACGATTCTATGGTTCTGTGAAACCACAGAAGTCCTATTAAAGCTTCATCTGTCCCTAGAGCTATGCAAACTTTGGACCACTACCAATCATGAAAATTCCTTCCAGACAACCATGCATCCATTCAGTGCCTTTTAACACCCCAGTTATTTTATTGTATTTTATTATTAAAGTGATTCTGTGCTAGACAGTGATTCAAGCACTTCAGGAACCACTGCTTTACTGTTCACACTACAACAACTTTATCTGTGTCAGAGGTACAACCTTACTATGAAGACTGCATCAGGGTCAGACATTTAAAACACCAACAGTATCTAAAGTATGAATTGGTAAAACAAGCAAGCATGTACCTATTTTTGTAAAATTCTTGCTGCCTTGTGGAACTTGTTTGTGCAAAGTAAGATAAAGATGGTGATGGCCAAGAATTCCACATCTGTGCTGAACTGGTTTAACTTACATTTTACTTACAGATAAATATAAAGAGCTCTAATATAATATCAGGAATACTTCAAGAAACAACTGGCACATATGGTGGATTACCTTACACAACACAGTTCATCTCAAGATAATTCAGGTGTAGAAAACAAATTCTATTGTATGCTCATTACAGAACATATATGCATGTATTTTTATAAATATATATGCATGTATTTTCCCAGTCACTTACTACTTGGGATATTGAGTTTGAATCTAACTCTGTAAACACACGCTTGTTGCTTTTGAACCACTGGCTATTAATGTATAGGCTCCTATTTTATTAACCTGAATGATCACCATAATGCAAAAATTATAGTCTTAGTAAATGGGATACAATTTTGCAAAAACATTCACTTATGCCTTCACTCCAAATATTGGGTCCTTTCACCACAGGAAAAAGAAGAGAGACTACTGGTTTTCTTAATTTCTTTGGAGGACAAGTAAATTCTGTCAGCTTCCAGGACTGCTAGTCTGACTTTACTTGTGATTACTAACTTAAACATGTCTTAATAGAAGAATGACTTAGGTTTTCTGCTCATGTGCTTTCAGCTGTGAAAAAATACTACTATATTTAAATCACACAGACTATAGGGTACTCTCTGAAGGCACAGAACTCTCTTGAGCAAGATAAAAATGCTGGTGATGAATCTAAAGTGTATTGCAGAGCAGAGGTGCCACATGGTTTCAGAAGACCTTCAGAGATATGTAAATGAGTCTGTAATCTTCAGGCTGTGTTATGTTAATTAAATTTCCAATCCTCATTACTGAAGATTTACTTGAAATAGCTCTTTATTTAGTGAAAGGGTTAGTGAACTAAAGAGCTGCATTGCAATTACTGCAGTTGCCAGTGCATTGTTTTCACAACTTGACGGAAAACAGTCCAAAGTAACTTTCTGCATTTCTGCCTTTAGGCTATCCAGGCTATTAATGGCCACACCGGCATGTCTGCTGAAGAGTTCACAAACGTGATATTTCAGAAGATAGATGTGAACAATGATGGTAAGAATCTAGGTTTTCTTGGCATTGGCAGGGATTTTCCCCCATAAGGAAATATAGGATCATGAAGGGAATCAAACACACTGAAGAACTGACTGGTTTTGACAAATTGAAAGCCTGAATCTGTTCTTCTTTACCTGTACTACTTCAGCATTACCATGAGGTGTAAATTAACTTACTCAATTAAGTTGACATTGTATCACATGCAGCAGGGGCTAAAACATGGAGGTTTGGCATTCTTCATCCAAAATGCCGGTGCTCTGGTTATACAGCAAAATGAAAGTGTGATCGAGATATATTTTTAGTATATTTGTGTTGGCTTCATCTATCTAAAATGGATAAGAAAACCAATTAAGATGCATGGTTGCACAGGCTCTATCATGTTCTAAAGATTGGACAGCACATTGGATGTCCCTTGAAGGCTGATCTTTAAACACATGCTACAACACATGCTGCTGTTTTTTCTCAAGATAACTAGATTAAGTCAATGGGAATTGCATTTGAAAACTAAAACTTTATTTCACTGCTTCAAAATTGTTTCTAATAGAAAACCTGTCACATGTGAAGGTCTTCCTTCACACTTCTAATCATGAAGATCCTCCTTCCACTTGCAATTACATTTTACATCAATTACTGCAATCATTGACAAATCAAGAATATTAGGAAAGCATTGCAAAGCAAAATCGGATCCCAGATGGAAATTCTGGGCATTTTTTTTGTTCATTTTTCTGGTCTTATTTGACATATTAAGGTCACTTTTAAAAAAGCTGTTTGAGATATATAATCAAAGTACAAACAGGGATCTTGTGCTTCATGTGAGTAACTCGTAGGGGATTTTTTCTCCACCTGCTTGGCCCATCTTTTGAGTGAAGCCAAATTACCAAAGAACTCAATATAAAATATAGTCATATTCTAGAATCTAACCCAAATTCTATGATTATTCATATTTTGACTCCTGCTTTGACCATATGTTTACTGCAAGTAACAATTGTATCTGAGCTAGACCATCAGCTGAAAAAAACCCGACTTTCGTGTCTTACATGTTAACAATGAAATGCCAGACTATGAATTATTCAGAATAAGCTTCATAATAGTCCCATTTCAAACTGCTTCCTATAGTTAGTTATTTTTTAAATAGCTACAAAGCAGCAGGACTAGCACCATCTGAGGAATGGGACAAATTTAACCAAGTATAGCTCAAGCTACACTACCTCCTTGTAACATCTTATTAAAGGGCTAATAGACAAATAGATTGCAATGTCCTTCCTCACATTCAAACACAAGAAATAATCCCTTGGTTATAAGGAGCAATTCTTAAAACAAACCTCCTGATGGCTTTGGAATTTATTTTCATTAGCTAAAGGAAATCTGAGACTCGTCACGGTCACAATAAGTGTGGGCATGCCAGTGTAACATCCCACTGGTAACTGCAGTGGATTTTGTACGCTTGCATGCTGATTTTGGTAACTTTGAAATATATAGCCTGGGATCAAGAGGAAGGACCTGCATAAGCAGGAAAATGATGCAGTATGTCCATTTGACGAGTCCAGGATCCCCATCCACCCAAAGACCTCCATCAAAGGCAATGCAGAAGGAAGGAGATGGGAAGTAAGAGGAGTGCCTGGGATAGGAGGTGAGATCTGAGGAAGTGAGTGGACATGTGGCAAAGCAGCAGGACACAGACAAATGTACAGAGATGGCTTGTTCTGTCTCTGCTCCTGAGATTATTATATAAGCGCACTGGTGTTGAAAGAGGAGGTGTGAACATCCTCAGGGCATTGCATGCCAGCTCCTGGAGAGGGTCTTACTCCTCTCACTGAAGCCAAAGTGCCAGGAGTTCTGTCAAATGAAGCCTTTCCACTTTAATGGTATGTATAGAAGCCAGCACACCAGAGCAGGGAGGCACCATATGACTAAAGAGGAAGCAGCCTTTACTGGCCATGGGTAGAAAGTGATTTTCACATTTTTCAAATGCTGATCATTTTTCTTTTCCACATCAGATGAAGTTTCCAAGGTTGCCATGAACAAAAACCAACACAAAACAATTCTGGGGAGTATCTAGATCCAAAAATAGCCAGAAGTCATCTAGCTAAGTATTCACCAGAAGTGCATGGAACTTGAATTGCTGCTTCCCGGCACCCTAGGGCCCTAAATCATCCAGCTATTTTCCTCTTTAGCTGGCCTCTTGACATTTCTTATTTCAATGAGAAGTCACTCACTATTGTGATTTTATCAATTAACTTTTAACCATTCTCAGAGGAAAGAGTAAAGCTCTTCCTCTTAAACCAAGTTCTGCTTCCATTCTCAGAGAAAAACAGTATCACTGAAGTAGCTTCCAATCAGAGATTTGTGTATGCTAGTCTGTGCTATGCAAGCAGACACACGCCTAGGACTAGCCTTTGCGTTTGCTGACAGGGAAGAGAGCAGGAAAAGATGAAGAATGCTAAATGATATTCCTGTTCATCAATAAAAGAGATTTTATAGTAGTCTTGCAACTTCCAAGGTACTACTTGAGTTTGACATGAGCCAACAAAATCACACTCTACATGACTGTTTCGCTTGCTTGGAAGAATTTATTTAATCAAATCACTTAACCATTTTTTTTAGCTACATCTTATCATGGCTCTAGATAATCCTAGTGGTAGTATGACTGGTAATCCTCAGAAAATCACACCCTAATCTCTGTTAACACCAGCTACAAGATAAATTGCAGTTAACTCAATGAGAATTGGTCCATACATCTAAATTCAGCCTTGATACAGGCTTCATTAGGGCCTTTTTCAGCATAGATACTGAGTACTTATATCTGCCTTATATTTCAGTGAAAGCTGTGTTTGAACTGCTTTTACAAAAAAAAAGTGAGTCTGACTTCTAGGACCTGATGCAAAGTAGAAAAATATTAGCAAATACTCTTCCTGCATTTGCCTATCAGCAGAGAACGGGGAACCTTCCAGGGGGATTCAATCTGGCATCAATGGCTCTGTGCTGGATTGAAAGCAATTGCTGGGTTTCTCAGTTCCTAAGGAGAATCTGACTTCCTTTCAGGGGAACTGACTTTAGAAGAATTTATCAATGGTGTGGAAGGAGATGCGGGCCTAATGGAATTGATTACAAAAAGTTTTGACCTTTCCAACGTACTCAAAGTCATACAGAATGGCAGGAGACACAGCATCTGAAGGATCCAGTGACAGACATGGCATCTGTGTCATCATTTCAAAGAAGATAATATTTGATACATTCAGAGAGCTTGGTGTCGTCAGAGCCTGCACAGGCAACACCAAGCAGCCTGCTCCAGGAGTAACAATCCTTGACTCCGTATCTCTCCTTTTCTTCTCTATTCTTTCCTTTGCTAATGACTGTGGCAGTCACAGAACTCAAACCTTTGCCTACAAATAACAGAAACTGCAGTACAAATAACATTTTTGGTCTTTATGAACACTGTTCAGAGTAATCGATAAAACAATGAACATATCACAATATGCAACCTTTCTAGAAGACACGGAGTTAACATATTTCTTCTTTTAAGCACGGGCTCTTTAACCTGATATCTGAAGTGTGAATATAAACTTCTAGGTAGGACTGGGTTCTGTCTGGATTGTTTAAGATCAAAGCCTCAATCGCATTAACTTTTGTTCCAATCAGTACTCAAAATTGAAGTAGGTTCTCTGGGAAATACCACAGGCAGCTTAATATTCCCAAGATGTTCATCCTCCTTAACAAGCTGTCTATTACTCTTGGTTTTATTACATCTGTAAATTAAAATAATGTGATGTTTTGATGGTTTTGGCAGGGTTCAGCTACTGTTCTTTCAAATTAACCTTTTACAGAAGTGCTGGAATGAAATTTTGTTATCTTTGTAGAGTAAAATTAGATTTTCAAAGAATAGCTAAAACCAAATAATTTTGTAAGAATTATGTTTCCCCAGAGACTTGTGTCCTTTGACTTGTATTCCTTGTATATACTCCTATCCAATTAATTTTCACTGGGCTGTTTGCCACAGCTGCCTGAGACAAAAGGTAAGAGGTATCATGACTAGCTCCAGCTGATAGGACTGCTTGCTTCTGCCAAACAGACTGTTTAACAGCTGAATTTGTCCTGCCTTTCCCTGACAGGGAGTACTAACTGAGGTATCTTTGCCCTGCCCAGATACCTGGGTGAAAGCTTTTAGCAATTTAGTCTCTTTAAGACTTCTACCTTCTACAAACTGGGTTGCAATTGCTCTGAACGTGGTAGATGCTAGGAGTGCAGAGAAGGCATACAAAGATGGCATGATCACATATGTCTGACTTTCTTAGGAAACTAGCCTAAAAACAAATCAACCTTACTTTATAAATAACAAGATTTATTCTATGAGATGAAATGGAACTGCATGAACTGTCTGGAAAGGGAAAATTATAGTTCTCTCTGGTTCTGTTAAGATTGATTCTCTCTCAAGTCTGCAACAAATTTTATCAAATTACTACATTATATCATAAGAATAAGTTCTTTTTGGCTGACAGTGCCCTGCAGGCATCACACTATTATTAGTTATTGTTAGAAGTATCAACTTTAAGCAAAATAATTTGTGCGTGGATTGGTGTAGGTTGAACAAATCCAACCCAAACCATTCTATGATTCTATGATAATTACTAAGACTTCAATATGAAAATGTTTTTCTTCCAAATTTGCTTCAAATACATGTCCATTTGTACATGAAATGTGCTCCATCATCTGCAATTATTATCCCAGCTTCTGGTTTGATCAATGGAATATACTAAGAGTATGCAACATGCATCACTTGACATTATAAACAGTTCACAGAATCACAGAATGTCAGGGATTGGAAGGGACCTCAAAAGATCATCTAGTCCAATCCCCCTGCCGGAGCAGGATCACCTAGATGAGGTTACACAGGAACATGTCCAGACGGGTTTTGAATATCTCCAGAGAAGGAGACTCCACAACCTCCCTGGGCAGCCCGTTCCAGTGTCCTGTTACCCTCACTGAGAAGAAGTTTCTTCTCATATTTAAGTGGAACCTCCTGTGTTCCAGTTTGTACCCGTTACCCCTTGTCTTATCATTGTTTGTCACCGAGAAGAGCCTGGCTCCATCTTCGTGACACTCCCCCTTTATATATTTATAAACATTAATGAGGTCTCCCCTTAGTCTCCTCTTCTGCAAGCTAAAGAGACCCAGCTCCCTCAGCCTTTCCTCAT
>VYZX01026953.1:2995-26299 GCA_013401335.1 Brachypteracias leptosomus
TAGATATCTTTTTTATATATATATTATATATATATGTCATATATATTTATATATGTCTCTTAGATAGATATCTTATATAGATATATGTCTAGATAGATATATGTCAAAAGTTTTTGTACCAATTCATTGATTTTAAGGATTTCTAAGGCTCTTAGCCCAAATTTTTGTTTTCCTACTTTGGTATATTTTCAGGCTTAATTTTTCCATCATCTTTGAGCCTATTGGGGATTTTTTTTATTATTGTTTTTTGTTTGGTTAAATGGTTTTCCTGTTTGGTTTGGACTTGGGGGTTTTTGTTCTCTCTTTTTTTTTAAATCTGTCCTTTTTCAAATGCACCATAAATAGAAGCAACTGGGAGTTTGTTACAGGGTAATTATATTATAATTATAGGCCTGATTTTTAACCTAGTTGAGAGTATTAGAGAGAGCAAGTTTTAACCTCTTACCTAAGAAGATTAACAAGAGATACAATTTGAAGTAGAGTTTTTAACTAACACTCTTCCAAACATCCAACTGGTGAACACTAAAGAGAAATTTCCTATTTCTTCATATATAAAGACCTTGGTTTTATTTACACTCCTACCTATTCTAAACGTGGAAACAGTAATGAAAAAAATCCATTAAAGTTACTCTGTGGAAAAAAAGCTTTTTAAATAAACACCTGATGCCTTGAGAATTTCATCTATCTGAATACAGAAGTGTCTTGAAAGTGTTTTAAATTGTCTGATTTGAGTAAAAATTAATCTAAACGATTTGTAAATAACATGAGGAAGGGAGAGGGTGCAATAAAAATCAGGTTTTGGTTCTGATTTGAGTAAAAATGAATCTAAATGATATATAAGTAACATGAGGAAGGGAGAGGGTGCAATAAAAATCAGTTTTAAATTGTCTGATTTGAGTAAAAATGAATCTAAATGATATATAAGTAACGTGAGGAAGGGAGAGGGTGCAATAAAAATCAGGTTTTGGTTCTGATTTGAGTAAAAATTAATCATCTAAATGATATGTAAATAACATGAGGAAGGGAGAGTGCAAGAAAAATCAGTTTTTGGTCCTCTCTGCTTTTGTGTGATTATTGGTAGAAGAGAAAGAGAGACTGAGGCAGGTTCAAGAAACCAAGTTCTCATCTACCAAGATCTTTGAAAAGCCCAAACCTTTATTTTTAATCTACCCTACTCATCATTATTGGGCTTTTGTTGCTGCCTGTCAATATTAGTTGAGAGATACATCAGTAAAAATAACAGAAGAAAAATTTCTAAGCCTGAACCATTCCTAAAACCAAACCAAAACCAAAGAGAATGGCCTTTCAGGGGTAGAATATGCTCTAAATTAAGATGCTATGAGTAAATATTATGCAACTGCATCAGTTTCAGGTTTCACAATTTACTGTGAAATGCCAGAGAACATGATTTTACTGTGTCCCTGGAGAATACAGTGGATTTTAAATTCCTCTGCCCAGGGTGCAGAGGAATCTGCTCTTCCTCAGGGCAGGAAATTAGCAGACCTCACAATACACGACTTTTCCTTAGGGGAAAATAAGGGATTAAATAGAAAAGATGCACCTTGCCATGTAGTTCCATAAAGATATTACTTAGGGAAAGGGTGGATCTTTGGCTCTAAGCAAGTTATGCAATGTAGGGATGGCTGTCTAAAAGAATGTTGTGTGTAATCAGTCAGAGCTCCAGAAATAGGCTGCTGGCAGCATCCAGCCATTAACTCATTTCCTTGGAAAGTGAAAGGAGCACAAATGGAAGAAAATCCAGATGTGAAATCTCACGTGCTGTCTGGAAAAGGTGGGGGGGATAAAATAAGCTCTAGGTTATGCCAAAGCATGAGAAATCATTTCATATTTGGGTTGGAAGAGACCTTAAAGATCATCCAGTTCCAACTCCCACTAGAGCAGGTTCCTCAAAGCCCCATCCAACCTAGTCTTGAACACTTCCAGGGATGAAGCATCTCAGGGATGGAGCATCCACAACTTCCCTGGGCAACCTGTTCCAGTATCTCACCATGCTCAGAGTGAAGAACTTCTTCCTTATATCTCATCTAAATCTCCCCTCTTCCAGTTTGAAACCATTACCCACCATCCTCTCACTACATACCCTTGTGAAAGGTCCTTCTCCAGCTGTCTTGTAGACCTCCTTTAGGTACTGGAAGGTCTCTAGAAGGTGTCCCCAGAGCCTTTTCTTCCCCAGGCTGAACAACTCCAACTCTCTCAGCTTATCTTCATAGGAGAAGTTCTCCAGCCCCCTGCTCATCTTCATGATCCTCCTAAGAAAGGTGCTCCATCATCATCTTCATGACCCTCCTCTGGGGGGTCTTTATGCTGGGGACCGTAGAGCCAGAGTACTCCAAGTGGGAGCTTACAAGGTCAGAGATTTGCTACTTTGCTAAGATTCATCAAACCATGTGAAAAACAATTATAAAGACACAGACCAACATGGAAAATTAAGAAAGAACAATAAAAGTATATTAAAAAATTCATTCCACTTTACAATCTTTATTTAAGGCTAAATAACTCCTGTTTTACAGAAACAAGTTGAGACATTTACCTCCTTCTTTCATTAAAATTGTCTTTTTTTCTTTACTTTTAGCTTGTGTGTGAAAAGTTTTGTGGGGCAGTAACTCCCTTATGCCCACTGCGAAACAAACTTCTGTATAAAGGCATGGAAAATATTGCACTTGACATAAGTCTTGAATCCCAGACTCATTAGCCACTAATTATATCACAAAAAAAAACTTTAATGCCATCTGGACATATACAATACAGGTTAACATGCAGCTTTTGTAAATCAAATGAAAAATTACCCATTTAACAACCATTACTGAAATTGCCATTCTACAGGGTGCAAAAGACACACAAATACAATAGAATTACTAATGATTATTCTTTTATTCAGTTTAACTCTTCAGTGAATAGAAGTAGTGCTATTAAAAAATGTTTTGGCCACTCTCAAGGTCCAGCCTCTGGTCAAAACAATGTTCATGAAAGCAGCAGAAAGACTTTTTCATCCCACTCACCCCACACAAACCCACTCATCATTTCAGGGAGAAAAATAGAGATGAACTTTGGTACAAGTGCTAGAAGATAAAAATAGTGGAGTTGTTAAAAAAGATGAACACCACTCGTGTTTCTAGGGTGAATGCCAAGTAAGATCCTGAAAGTTCTTGAGATCTGGGGGGTTTAGTTAAAATTATTACCTAAATTAATGCTGTTAAAAGGATGGTTTATATGAATGAACCCTCTTCTTTGATGTCTCAATAATAGAGACTTTCCTCACCAAGCTCTTCTATTTTCTCTCTTCTATTCTTAATTATTTGAGTGATTTCCATCCTGGTGATTTTGAAGGTGCACAAAACATTTATAGGACAGTCAGTCACATCTTTGATAATTTGGAGGTTGCCAGGAGGAGTAATTGGACCATAACCTTGATCCTAATTGGATCTTTGCTGATCATCAGAAGATGCAAGTGATGGGAAAGGACCGAGTAGCTTTGTCAAATGAAATATCCTGTAGGAATAGGGAATGGAGACCACCAAGTGCTTGCCATGAGATGCAAACACCACTTTATTAAGAATATTTGAATACTGAAATGTATTTCAGTATTGAAACAGTAGAAGGGCTTTCACCCCTGATGCTGAGCAGCAGAATCAGCCTTCTCGGAAACAGAACTTGAAAGGTCATTAATAAACAGTATAAATAATTATTACTTGGAAAGCAATAAAAATATTTTCATTTCTTTCAGAGGAAGTTTGTAATTTGATGACTTGTATATGCAAAACAGGAGAGTAACAGAGAGTTTACATGGGCTGAATCCAGATTTCTCTAGTCCCAAGTGGAATCTGAGGCCATCTCAACTCCTGGGAGTTCATCCACGTACCAGGGAAACAGGATTTGGTCCCATGTGTAACTTGCACTGGCATCTATGGGAGTGTGGTGGTTGGAAGCCCTTGTGCACAGTCTCCTCTAGGAGATATGCAGGAATACTGAAGAGTGTGGATATGAACCTGCAATTAAGCTGCTCCAGTTTAATGCCAACCCTCATTTCCTTCACGCTGCCATGATTTTCTATTTAATTCCTGGTTATAGCATCCCCTCCTTTCCCAAGACATCTCATACTGTCCATTTCTCTTTGCACAGAAACACACAGACCAGGTTCTAATCCACTCATGGTATGAAGCAGTTTGTTTAACCAAAAAAAGTCTTTGTAAACCAAAATGAATAGTTTCACTGAAACCAGATCCTCATCTGTAGCCGTTGACTCCAGCAGGCTTTGGATCAAGCCCTAAAACAGGCGTGGGTCAGAGCTAGCAAATATATCAGCCTCACATCCATGAGGAGAGAGAGAATCTGAGGCTGTAAATATTTATTCTAAAATGGACATGGAGCTTTTGAGATCAAATAGATGCTTTGCCACAGGGAGGGCACAGAATTGGCTGTGAATGTGTTGATGTACCTTTGATTTCTAAGTACATACAGATGTACATTCTGACCAGCTGTTCCAGAGGACTGAAAAAATGCAGAGAAAAAGTTATATTAAAAAGTAAAGTACATTATCATTAGCTTGAAGTAGCCCAATGTTGGAATTCCTCATGCCAGCACATGAGCTGATTTTGTTGGAGCTTTTTTCCCCCTAGTGCTATGCATGATAACTGCATTACAAGCTAAATATTTATGGCAAGTCATTAATAACCAGCTAAAACTGATTTTTAAAAATCCTCACTAACATCATGAAGTGGAAACCAGGGATCTGTTTGATAAAAATAAAAAGGTCCAAAAGAGCTGAACACATTATTTGACACATGAATAAAGGGTTTCACTGCTGGGCATTGAAAGAACCTCACAATTTGGATATATCAACAAAATAATAATGTCTTTGTGTGTGATACTGAGTTTTTGTGTGGACTTTTCCTGCATGTAAAGGGCTTCAGGTAATGGTCCAGCCTGCAAGGTTTATTTTGAGTGCCTGAACAGGATATAAATAGTGAGTTCTGGTCATTCTCTGGTTTAAAGTTTCTCTACCAGGGTCTCTAAATTACAAATATTTCTCTATCTTCTCTACTAGAATTTAAAGGAAAGAGAGAAAAAAAAAACCCAAAACAGTCTATGCCTGAAATAGAAAATAACTCTGCAAGTTAAGAAGGGCTTGATTTAGCTCTTGCTGAGGTAACATCTTAATTCTTAAACATCATCAATAAGGACAAGAAAAGAGAGAAACAGGACAAGAAAGAAGAATTAGAGAGGAATTGTTTCTATAGACCTTAGATACGCAGAATACAGGCAATAATGCTACTTGTTGGTGATGAAAAACTATTCACAGGTGATAGGAGGAACCTCAAACCCCAGTAGTTTAAACAACATCCATGAAAAAAATATCTTTTTACATTTAAACCAGCCCAGACAGGTACAAATACTGTCCTAAACACAAATATAGGGGATTTTGTGGATGGACAGAGTAGTATACAGCTCATTTTATGTACCTAATTGCCCCAAAATAGGCTTACGTGTGATATTTTTTAATTCTCAATATTAATGAGGAAATTAAAAATACTTATGATGCTATTTTTTTAAGATGGGGGCTTTAATATTAAAGGGGGGGGTTGTCTTTTAATATTTTTACTACCCTTTACCACTGTTATCTATAGTTTTCTCAACACAAGATAAATTTTCTCTACCAGAACGTTTATGCCACTGCCACGTGCAACCAAATCTCACATCATCAGCTGAGAAGAAACAAGTGGGTTTAGATTTAGTGTTTAGTCTGTAGTGCTGGAGGTGCTAGAAATCTGCAGCCACGGCCCCTTTGTGCTTGTCTTGGTTCTTGTATGTCACGTTTTTAAAAGTGGTTGTGGAGCCTCTGTACAGTGGATTGGTTTCCTAAAAGAAAAAAGCAAATAAATGGGAGTTGTGCAGTGTTGAGCTCTTCTCACATTGCTTCAGCTGCCCACCACTGCCTTATAGAATCATGGGATGGTTTGGGTTGGAAGGGACCTTCAGAGGTCATCTAGTCCAGCCCCCCTACAAGAAGCAGGGACAGCTCTACCTAGGGCAGGTTGCTCAGAGCCCCATCAAGCCTCACCTGGAATGTCTCCAGGGATGGGACCTCCACCACCTCCCTGGCCAACCTCTTCCACTGATCCACCACCCTCATAGTAAAGAACTTTTTCCTCATGTCCACCCAGAATGTGCAGAAATGTTGCAATCCCAGGGCTTTGTAGGAGACTGGTGAAGAGCAGCACATTGCTTGGCCTCCTCAGACCCACCAGAAATGCTTATTCAACATTTTTTTTTTCCAAAGAGCTTCAGAAGTCTTAAAGCTTTTGCAGAAGAGCAAAAAAAGTCACGGGTAGAAAGGAAAGACAAAAAGGGAACAAGTGGCCTGAGCTTGCTTTGGATGGCCATAAGCTGTAGATAGAAGATGGGGCCTGAATTTCTCTGGCCTTTTACCTACATTTTGGGCAGTTTAGATCCTCTGTGTGAGTGGGATCTCAGCATGACAGAGGCCATCAATAATCTCCTAAAATACCTCCTAAAAAATCTCTGTTTCTCTGATAATCAGTGAACAACTTGGCCAAGATTAATCAAAGGTGATGTACTAATTAAAAAAACAACTAATAAAAAGATGTTATCTACACACTTTTACATGTAGAGGAAATTAAACCAGGACATCAACTCTAGCTAAAAAAAAAAATAATTATATTTTTACTTCATAGAATACTAAATGCAGTAAAATCTATCAATTGAAAAGAACAAACCCAAGACGTAGAATTTTAAAGGCAATTGTGCATCATGCAGCCAAATTAAAGAGCCTCATAGAAAATCAGAGCATTTAACCTACCGTTTGCCATTTAACTTTGGATTTTTCTGCCTCAAACTTGGCCACCTCTTTTCGGTCTTGAAGGGACACCAATAATTTCCATATACAAAGTAGAACGATGCCAATGAGGAGGATGGCGAGGGTGACACCCACCATGATCATGGGGATGTTTGGAAGCTGGGGGCAATCTGTGGGAACAAAATAGGGATATAAACATTTCAGGCAACTAAAAGCAGCAAAGAGGCGTGCTGGAAAATATTGCATTAAAATATTTTAAAAATTCACTTCTTCACTGTGTTGATTACCAGCTACAGACCCAGATTGTGAAAAGAAAAATTAGGTGATTATTTTCAGACCTGTGTCAATATAATTCTAAAAAACCAGGGCAGAGTTGACAAGATTATGAATTCTACACAGCTCACTCTGCCTGTGGTTTTAAATCAGATTTCACATAGAAAAAAAAAGCAATATTCCCTGCTTACCTTTCTGCTCTATGCTGTGAATGACCGTCCTGCCCTGCTCATCCAGAGCCAGCAGAAATGTGGTTATACATTCATTTTCCCCCTGCAAAGAGCAGGGGATGGATTTGTCCTCTGAATAATCTGCAGGCAGAGGGGAAGAAATCATTGATCAGATGAAATGAAATTTAACATGTAAAAATGTAATTACATGTAATAGCATCTAATGGCTGCTGGCATCATGTTTGTCACAGCCTCATCTGAGGGTGGCAAAGATGAAAAGCAGAAACACCCTCAGCATTCCTACTAAATTTAAGGAGTTTTCTTCCCAACCAAGCTTTGGTTTTATTTCTGATTTTTCACATCTGTATCTGAAGAACTGACCCAGGTGGTGTCAATCTGCACTGACCATCTAGTGCACTTGATTAATCTAGTGTAAAGTGAATTTCAATGGATGGGAAGTGCTTCCAAGATGCTTTAGCACCAGCTGTCTAGGCAATGGAAGAGTCCCCAATTGTAGGACAAAGTAAAGTGTGTTCTCTTGGGTTTACAGCTACTCCTGCTGTAGATTCTGTCTCAGAAGTAATATATCTATATCTATATCTATATCTATATCTATATCTATATCTATATCTATATCAAGCAGCAATGGAGACTGTTCAAGAGGCTGTCACTTGTTTCTTCCACAATAACCCTCTCAAAGATCAGTGTGTCCACTGCTGTCACAGCAATAAACATAAATTAATAACAAAACCCTGCAATTCTGAGGTTTTTTAATGTGATTCCAGGGGGAGCAGGTAGAAAGTGACCTGAGGTGATGGTCTGCCCTCATTTGGAATCAGAGAATCATTTAGGTTGGCAAAGACCTCTAGGATCATCAAGTCCAACCTTTGTCCAACATCTCCCTGACCCCTAGACCATGTGTCCAAGTGCCACATCTCCTCATTTGTTGGACCCCTCCAGGGGTGCTAAAAATCTTAAGAAGTCCTCGAATTTTAATATAAAGAGCAATGAAATAGAAAGTAGGAGGCAGAGAGAAATATGGATTTTAAAGAAACCTAGGGGACATAAAGAAATAAGTGCTTTTTTTTTTTTTCTCATATTGTTTGTCTTATAGAAAACACTATTAAATGCTGTAGAAAATTTGAAAATATAAATAATTAACTACAGTCTTTTTCTCTGCTTGTTATGAAGAGAGAGTCACAGCTAGTTGGATTCTAATGGAAATATGCCCTTGATTTGTGATAATCTCATATTTAACCTGTTGCTTGTCTATGAAGGTGCCAGGCAGACAAAATTTGCTCATTGAACAGGATTTGGGTTGGTTGGAAGGGCCACAAGCTGCAGACAGAGTGAACTGAATTCATGGCTCTCATTGCCAGGTCACAATCCCAGTAACACTGGCACGAGTTGGGCAATATTTGTTCTTTCCCAACACTTTTAAGCAAGCAATATTACCTTGCTTAAAAAAAAATAAATATATATATATATATATATAAAAAAAGAGTAGTTGTTAGCTAGCCTGAAAATAGAGAAAATCTTGCAGGCATATAACAGATATCATCCAGAAGGCAGTAACTGTAAATAAGGTAGTTATTTTTACATTGTAATATTTAATGTAATGCCATAATTTGAGATGAAGGGGAGCAGAAATCTGATTATGTGCAATCAAAGTTGTTGAAAGCAGCTCAAGCTCCTCAGAACCGGCTTATGCTTAGTAGTTTATTTTCCCTGATGTTATTTTTAGGAGGAGGGATCACTAAGAGAGACTCTTGCAGAGATTATTTTCGATTCATCAGCACAAAAATCTGCCTAGGTAGGAAAATTCCTGCGATGAACAGCTGGGTAATTTTCTGCATTCTGCAGGGAACCATCATCCTTTTCCCCCCTTCTACCCACAGCCTAATCCCATTCATTTTGGTGTTATTTGAAATCACTGGGGTCACACTGGAAGAAGAAACTGGGGACCAGTGGGAAGCTGGAGCCTCAGGGCTCCTCTTACAACCACCTGGCAAAGGGAGAATGAGCCCAATTTAATCTTAGAATCATTTAGGTTGGAAAAGACCTCCAGGATTATCAAGTCCAACCATTGCCCAACATCTCCCTGACCCCCAGACCATGTCCCAAAGCTCCACATCTATTCATTTGTTGAACCCCTCCAGGGATGGTGACTCCAGCACCTCCCTGGGCAGCCTGGGCCAGGGCCTGACCACCCTTTCCATAAAGAACTTCTTCCTAATGTCCAATCTAAACCTCCCCTGGTGCAACTTGAGGCCATCACCTCTTGTTCTCTTAGTTCCTTGGGAGAAGAGCCCAACCCCAGCCTCACCACAACCTCCTTTGAGGTAGTTGTGGAGAGCAATGAGGTCAAATATTCAAACATTAACCATAGAATACCAGGTTGGAAGGAACCTCAAGGATCATCTGGTCCAGAAATGGATGAAAATAAACATTCAGAAGGTATGTCTGCCATGGGACCATGAAGCCACCAGCACCTCCAGAGCTGCTGAGCCTCCCATGCCCAGCTGGATGCCCAGAGGGGGGGAGGCTGCAGGAACCCTGGGGTGGGGGAGTGGGAAGAGGAACCCTCAGCACCCACAGAAGCAGAGCAGAGGAGGTGAAAACAAGGCTCAGGCACAAACAGACATTCTGAGGAAAGGGGAAAATGCAGAGCCCATGCTTTTTATATTGCCTCACAGTTCCTGTCCTTGTTGCAACACAGGCATGCAACAGAGAAAGTGAATCTTTCAAATGCTAATAGTTTAATTAACTTCGAGCTATTAGGAGACTTCAAAAAGCCTGGAAGCATTAAACTGAAACATGAACCATATGAAGTTGCTCAAGAACCTGTCTTCAATATTATGTGGTGCTCTAGTCATGCCACTTCCAATTTTTTTTTGTTTAGTTAATACAGTTTTCATTTTAGGATGATTATTATTATTATGAAGATCATTTTTTTCCTCTTAGGACTTATTATGAGGCCATCTCCGTGCCAAAAGAAATGCTTTGAGCTATCACACAAGTATTTAGCAGGAAACCCAGTTTGCAATAGCTTCTTTTTTTTAATTTTTTTGGGTTTTTTTTAGGGGCTAGGATGGGAACAATTATCCACTTTTCTTCAGTGCAGCAGTTGCTGTAACTGCTGCCAATAAATTTTCAATCTGAAGCAGTAGCTGACAGCCCCAGTGAGGGAAGCAGAGGACATGAAAAAAAGGAAATAAGCAGGAGATGATGTTGTCATGCTCATATTCCTGTGATCTGGGTGTCTGTGAGCAGAGCCATACAAGTGACTGTTCCTACTCTTGATATTCATTATATTTGGAAGCAGAGTGTCTTATCTATTCCTAGCTACAAATATCTGCCCTCTGGCAACAGCAACTGAAAACTTTTGTAGCTCCAGAGATATAATGAAAGTGTTTGTATGTTTTTGAAGCTTCTAAAGACATTTTTATATTTACATGCAAATAGCGATGTCTAGAAGGGCAAAGTGAGATAAACTAGAATTAGTTTCCCTTACAGGAGGAATATTTTCAGCTGCTGAGCTCTGTCTTAGGGAGTGATGGCATCAAAATCCAAAAGTGTAGCTTTGTTGGGAAGATGTACAGCAGTGAGCACACAGCTCTAGATCATAGAATGTGCTGGGTTGGAAGGGACCTCCAAAGGTCATCTAGTCCAACCCCCCTACAAGAAGCAGGATCAGCTCTACCTAGGGCAGGTTGCTCAGAGCCCCATCAAGCCTCACCTTGAATGTCTCCAGGGATGGGGCCTCCACCACCTCTCTGGCCAACCTGTTCTAGTGATCCACCTCCCTCATATTAAAGAGCTTTTTCCTTATGTCCCACCTAAATCTCCCCTTTTCTAGCTTCAAACCATTACCCCTTGTCCCATCACTACAAACCCTTGTGAACAAACCCTAGCTAGGCTGGGCTTCCAACAGACACAACCCCTAGATGTACTTATAGCATTCTGCATTGCCATCTTAGCTCTTATATTTGTCTTATTTAATGCTTAAGGTACATCTGTGATGTGGGTATAATGTGCCTATGTCCTGCCTCACCTAACAATTATATTTTGCCATAAGATTGGGACTACAATTGCTCCTACTATTTATTAGGATAAATACAGACTGACACTGAACAAACACCTTCCTCTCCTCAAATAGATTTGAAGTTATATTTTTTTTCCTGAGAACACTGTTTTATTCAAGGTTAATTCCTATACCAGGAATTCTCATTGATGGAGGGTAGTTTTGAATTAAAGCAAGCAACTGCAAGATGTGCTCAGCCTTTAGAGCACCAGGAATGTCTTTGCCACAGGTTCAAGGGCTTTGTCTGGTTGTTGCCTGTAATCAAGAGTCTGGACTTAGTTTTACATGGATATGGTAAAAGAAGCCACAGTGGAATTTGTGGTCCAGGCATAACTTAAAATCAGGGGCTTTCATTAGCCACTGATTTACAGGCACTAGTATTTATTAAATTCTCTATATTCTCACATAAACTGCCTAGAAAATAGGTATGGTCCAACGAGTTAATTAACCCAGAAGGGTCATACCAGCCCTGAGCTGCATTTCCAACTTACCACGAGTAAGAAGCCAGACAACTGTATATATATCTAATTCCACAGCAGAAAAACAAGGCTACTTTCAAATATAAAATTACTGAAAGTGGAAACTACCCCTAATGATGGACAAGAAGAAGGCTGAGTATACAAACCTTTTGTGGTGCTGACAGTGGCATCCACCAATCTGCATTTCTCACTGCATCCTGCCTCTGCCTTGTCATCAGAAGCCAAGTGACATTCCACACAGCTCCTGTAGAAAACAATTCAGGGGCTCATCAATCTCAGCCTGTCACCCAACAACACTAGAGAAGGCAGAGGGTTTGCTTCTGCATTTTAAAAAGCAGCTGAACAAAAGGGCTTGTGCTATGGATACAGTAGTTCTCAGAAATAGGATAGGTATTGCCATTAAAAAAAACCCCAATAAAAAAACCCCACCTGAATAAAGGTATTGTGGATAAGCTTTCTTGTCCTTTTTTCCCTCCCAGCTTAAAGAACTCCAGGCACCTACTATAAGTCTTCCTTCTATTGAATATTGTATTCAAACACTATTTAGGTGTCTCACCAGATGTCTCTTGAATGTGATTACTTGTTTCAGGAATTCCTTATTTACATCCTAATTATAGTAATGCAATTTATAGGAAAATTACTTGCTTTATTCAATGTTGGAATGACTGAAATATTACTTAAAAACCCAATCTAATTCCTTTAGAATCATAGAATGTTTTAGGCTGGAAGGCTTTGCAAATCTTCCAAGAAAATTCAATGGGGATTTTAATGAATCCAGAATTCATTCATGGAAAAAAAAAAAAATGAACAAAATTAATATATGACATTTTTGGATGCAAAATATATCTTGCTGATTCCTCACAAAGAGCTTCAGCCAGATTGAGGGGTTAAGAGTCTAAGAAGCAGCCTGAAGGATAAAATAAATAAAAGAAAAGAGAAGAACTGGAACAAAACATCCCCCAAAAACCCCCTGGCCATGTTACATATATCCATGGGAATACGCTGAGGCTGCTGAGATTATCTCCAGAGGATGGAGATGACCTTGTCACCCCCCCTGGAGCTGGTGAATGGGAAAAGCCAGTGGGTAATGGGATAGCCTCTATCTCATGGGGGCAAATCCAGTGGTGTTGGTGGTTTTGTCATATTTGCCATGTTTCTCCCATTACCACTCTTTTTCTCAGCTGCTCAGCCATTGATCTCCATCCCCTCTGACCTGGGCTTTCAGCCCTCTCAGGTATTTCCAATGGTCTCTCTCTTCTGGCTTTCCCTGCCCTGCATTTTAACCAGGTGGAGACACAAGCAGAGGAAAGATCTAACACTGCACCCAATCTCCATGTTTAAATAAGTCAATGCAATGCCCATCAGGTAACATTAGATTTCTGCTTCTCTGCCAAGCTGGGCAGAGCCAAGCAGCAACATTGTCCTTCATGTTTAGAGCACTCACATGCAGTTCTCTTGACTTAAAGCTTTGAACCAACTGATAGGCTCACTTTTGTAGGTCAAATTTAGCACTAATATAAATTATTATTTAATTACATGTCATAAAATAGCTTCTCATCTCAGATAGAGGCATGGAAATCCAGTGGCAGAAAGCTGGCATGGAAGAGAAATGGGTCTCAACTCTAAATATAGGTTGGAAGAGGTTGGCCAGAGAGGTGGTGGAAGCCCCATCCCTGGAGACGTTCAAGGTGAGGCTTGATGGGGTTCTGAGCAACCTGCCCTAGTTATCATGTAAGGCCCCCATTCTGATTCAGCTGAGGACAAGCAGTAGAAGTGTGATGTTTCACTTGTGTCACTTGAAACTGGAAGAAGGTAGATTTAGGTTAGAACTTAGGAAGAAGTTCTTCACTCTGAGGGTGGTGAGACACTGGGACAGGTTGCCCAGAGAAGTTGTGGACGCTCCATCACTGGAGGTGTTCAAGACCAGGTTGGATGGGGCTTGGAGCAACCTGGCTTAGGGGGAGGTGTCTCCCATGGCAGAGGGGATGGAACTAGATGATCTTTGAGGTCCCTTCCAACCCAAACCAGTCTATGATTCTATGAAATTGTTTTGCATAAAGTTCATTTGTACAAGAGTAATGCTGTTAATGGTACAAGTTATGACTACCACTCTCAAAGGGCAAAGAAGCTCTTGGGGTCTAGTCTTTCAATCCAATTCCCAGCAGCAGCAGCAGCAGCAGCAAGGACACTGCTGAGGAGCTGCAGGAGATAGATACCTCCATGTCACAACCCTCCAAGGTGTCAAACCAGCACGTTACCTCCTGGAACTGCAAGGGTCACCACAGAGGGGGCATTTTTCACACGTTTGGCCCGAAGCTCCTGGGTGGGTGCAAGCACAGGCCCCACAGACACATTCTCCTCTCCCACTGCACAGTGTCCCGTCCTCGGCCACGCAGGCGCTGGTCTCAGTTGTGCAGTTACAGTATTCACCAGTCCACCCCCTGTGGCACAGGCACTCCCCACACTCACAGTCACCATTGCCTGCAAAAACATGGGTTAGACTCATCAATCTCCTCCTAAGAATCTGGATGATGCCCTTGAAAATAATTCTTCCTACTAGATATTTTCCTCTCACCCTTCGACGTCTTTCCTCCTCCCCCAGCATTTCCAGTTTTAAGCCAGAGGATCAGATTTTCCCTTGGACTGGCTCTAAGCCAGCACAGCCCCGTTCTCTTCACTGGAGTCCTCCCCACAGATCTTATCTCCTCACAACCTCATGGGTAAATCCTCTGTCATTGATAGCAGCATCATTTCACTATTCAGCACAATCTCATGGCTGGTTCCTGCCAGGTTAATGCTATTCCCTTTGTTTCAGTAGAATAAATTCTGATTTATAATGGTATACCTCAGGAAAAAAAAATATAAATACAAGTTCTCCAATTCTGGTTGCATCTTACTAAGGTAAGCCAAGAATCACTGAGGTGCTGGGTTAAAATTATAAATATATCAGAGTTATCTTAAAAGTTATTAATTAACATTAATTAAGACTGCTATGCCTTGATAATTATGTCAGAGTGAAACTGTACAGAGGCTGACACCAATATACTTACCTAAACTTTCTTGGAGCTACAATCTACAGCCATTAAAAGTCTGACCCAGCTGGTATGTCCCAATAAATCCACACCAACTTACACAGGTTAAACATGTCTCCTTTTTAAATTTGGAAACAGGTTAAAATCCTTTTCTTGTTTTAAGTCTAAAGGTCGTTCAGAAATAGTCAATTACATTTTATACAGGATTGGTTGCAACTGAGTATATGATAGTGAGGGGTAATATTTTAAAGCTAGAAAAGGGAAGATTTAGCTTGGACATTAGGAAAAAGTTCTTTACTATGAGGGTGGTGGATCAGTGGAACAGGTTGGCCAGAGAGGCGGTGGAGGCCCCATCCCTGGAGACATTCAAGGTGAGGCTTGATGGGGCTCTGAGCAACCTGCCCTAGGTAGAGATGTCCCTGCTTCTTGTAGGGAGGTTGGACTATAGAATCACAGAATCAGAATGCATTGGGTTGGAAGGGACCTCTAAAGATCATCTAGTCTAGATGGACGACCCTTGGAGGTCCCTTCCAACCAATGCATTCCATGCAAGTACAGATTCACAAGCTCATAGCTAAGAGTGAGACAACAAAGCTCATAAATGCAGCTATGAAGATGAGCCTCAAGGGGACCTTACCTCCACACTGCAGCCCTCTGTGCCTCACACAGGAGAAGTCATCGCACTCACAGCGTGGTCCATAGACCCTCCCATAGAGGGATGGGTGGCAGAGGCACTGCCCACAGTAGCAGTCCCCTCTGCCACTGCAGGAGCTCTGCTCCTCCATGGAGCCCTTGCAGGAGCTGGTGCTGAGGGAGCTCTCATCACATTCACAGTGTGGTCCCACAAAGCCCGGGCTGCAGACGCACACCCCGCACTCCAAGGAGCCTTTTCCCTTGTTACACTTGGGGCTGTTCCTCTCGGCCTTCTCCTGACAGTCACAACTGCACTGGGGCTGGATGTCCAGGTCCAGCATGTCGCTGAGCCCCACGGGTTTGATTGCGAGGTGCCTCCTGGTTTTCTCACAAGAGGAGACACTTATGGTCACGTTGAAGGAGACCTGGAAGAGAAAATAGTGGCTGTTGAGAGCTGCAGCCCATGTAGCTCTGCAGGGCTCTCTGGAAGCACATGTAGAGGGCAGAGCATGAGGGTTGTAGATGGTTTTTATAACTTATTTAGAGGAAGATCACTTAGAATCATTTAGGTTGGAAAAGACCTCCAGGATCATCAAGTCCAACATCTCCCTGACCCCCAGACCATGTCCCAAAGCTCCACATCTACTCATTTGTTGAACCCCTCCAGGGATGGGGACTCCAGCACCTCCCTGGGCAGCCTGGGCCAGTGCCTGACCACTCTTGCAGTAAAGAATTTCTTCCTAATGTCCAATCTAAACCTCCCCTGGTACATCTTGAGGCCATCACTTCTTGTCCTGTTATTAGTTCCTTGGGAGAAGAGCCCAACCCCAGCCTCACCACAACCTCCTTTGAGGTAGTTGTAGAGAGCAATGAGGTCAAATATTCACCTCTTGTCCTGTCATTAGTTACTTGGGAGAAGAGCCCAACACCAGCCTCACTACAACCTCCTTTTGCTCCTAATAAAGAGCAAACTCTCTACCTTGGTGTCCTAAATTCTTTGGACTTCACATCTTGTGAATTAGCTCTTTACTTACCGTGTCCCCCACTTTGACATGAGAGCATCTCCTCTGGTGTGGAAAAAAGGTCTCATTGCTACAGATGGCCGTGAAAGACAGATTGAGCCCTTCTGTGTCTCCCAAGATCTCCAGCTCCACCTCGGACCTCAGCTCCTTGAGGGAAAAAGGAGTGACATGAGTGGAGTGATAACACTGCCAAGCCTCCATGGCTGTGCAACATGGGCTGTAACTTACCCCATCTTACAGGAGAGAAAATTAGTGTGTTTGACACTTTATTTACACACTTCTCTACTCCAAGAAAAATAGGGAATGAGCAAAACAAAGCAAATATGAACAGAACCTGCTCTGGGTGGAAAGCAGTGGAGGTATCAGTTTAATATCTGCTACCACGGGGCTTATTTCCTGCCCTGGCAGGAGGTGAAATTCAGTGTTTTATTAAATCATCTTTCATCACTAAGTGCTCTGCTGACTGACTCAGGGTTTTGCTGCAGCTCTGGTCCTTGGGAGGAAGGGATTTGTGTCCCTGATTGCATTGCAGGCCCTGGGCTGTTCCTATCAGCCAGCCTGTGTCAATATTGCTCCCTCTTTATCTGCTCCAATTAAACCTCAGTCTCTCAGGGCAGGGCAAGCTCTGAGCTCAGCTTTGTGTCAAGTGTGGGGCCTCCATGAGTTAGTCCAACATTTCCAGGGCCAGAGCTGAGCCCCATGGTGGGATCCTGCTCCCTTCCCTTCTTCTCCCCATGGAAATTGCTGCTTCAGGAGCTGCCAGGTCTATTTCCAGTTGTATTCAACATTCTTGTTCAATCCAAGTGTCATTTCTTAAGTGAAAAACTTCCTTCATACCAGGTTTTTATATTTAACTTTTAAAAATGTTTTATAGCAACTTTGCTTACACAGCTTCACCCTCATCCAAAGCCCACAGCAGCTCATGGGGAAATTCTCTATGACTTCATTGGGCTGTGGATCCAGTAAATGGAAAATTTTCAAAAGTACCTTAGGAATTGCTGAGGAAAAGCCTCACTGGCTTGGCTTTGTGCTCTTGGAAACTTCACAGCATTACACAATACCACTGCACTTCAACCAGAACACAAGGACCTCACTGACCTTACTTTAGGGGGTCATTCTAGGAAAGGCATCAAGGTGACTCCCTGGAGGAAAGGTCTGGTGGGGTAAAACAAACTAAAAGTAGGATAGGTATAAATCTGCAATTCCCTGTCCTTTGTACATGTCCTGGATTCCCTGGAAATTTATCTTAGGGTTGTGTTTAGTGTTTCTTCTTTTTAACAACTTCTTATTTGGAAAACCTTGTCAGTAAACCATGCAAGACACATTCTTGAGCTCTTTCCAGCACACAGCAAGAGTAGGAAAACATCTGGGCATCAGTTGGTAGTCTTGGTAGCTCTGGGAATGTCCAGTTGTCCCTTCACAATTGTTTTAGACTTAGGGGCTTATGTTGCTATTGAAACAACACTTTGTTTGCAATCATAGAATCATTTAGGTTCGAAAAGACCTCTAGGATCAGCAAGTCCAACCTTCATCCCACCATCTCCCTGACCCCCAGACCATGTCCTAAAGCACCACATCTACTCGTTTGTTGAACCCCTCCAGGGATGGGGACTCCACCACCTCCCTGGGCAACCTGGGCCAGTGCCTGACCACTCTTCCAGCAAAGAACTTCTTCCTAATGTCCAATCTGAACCTCCCCTGGTGCAACTTGAGGCCATCACCTCTTCTCCTGAGGTAGCTGGGCTCTCACAAACACATACACAACATTTTTGGAATTAACCAATAGACAGAGCAGTGTTACAAACTTATGCCCTTGTGCTGCATGTCATTTTTTAATAGATTATTTCTTTGGTCTTGCTTTCCTATAAGTGAAAGGAACAAGGACTGAAAAAAAAAAAGTGGGATTTTTCTGAATTTTTAAAATCCTGGAATGCCTTTAATCAAACAAACAAACAGCCTGATATTGTCACAGAGCATTTCAGCCCACAGCTCTGCAATGCAGAGTTAGGCAGAACTCAACGTTACACAAAGCAGGCAGAAATATGCTTACAATAAAAAATGAATCATACTTGGAAAGAACACGAGAACTCCTTGCAGCAAATATTTTGACAGCTCAGACTATCTGAACTTGGTTACTTCCTCTCTGGAGCTTGTAGATACCAACACGTGGGGAGTGGTATTAGCAAAACTCATGTTTGTGCAGCAAGCAAAGACTCAACAGCACTTTAAAGGCATTAAAAGATTGAGTCTGACTCTGCCCTTGGCTGGCAAATAGTTATTTATTCCTTTTTTTTTGCGGGTAAAGAAAGAGACACACCAGGATTGAACTACACTACTGGGAGTATCATGAAAAACGTGACAAAAATGGAATTAGATCTTGGTTTGCATGTGATTTTTCACCATAGGTCAACCCCTCATTTCCCCCTTCCCAGTCCAAATAAATTCAGATGACTTCAACTTCTGTCAAATCAGGTGGTTCTCACTGTTTTCCTGCTTGGAAGGTTTTCAATCATGAAGCAATAAAGTTGTTAATCTTGAAGGTTAAATGTAATAAAATGGGCTCTGGGGAATTTTGAGTGGGACACGTCGCTACTTGCACACTTTTGAAACATATGTGGGATTTTAAGAAGCTATGAGCAACTCCAGCACATGGTCCAGACATGCTGCACCTGAACGAGGACATGATGAGTTGTGGCCCCAAGGCAGGAACACGGAGCTTCCTCCAAACCCTGCCCACACAATGGCTGAAACCAGGACTGGTGGAACAACTTCAGAGCTGCACCAAGGTCACCACGACAGCTCTGGGAGATGATCTGCTCAAAGCAGAGAATCATCTAGGTTGGAAAAGACCTCCAGGATCATCAAGTCCAACATCTCCCTGACCCCTAGACCATGTCCCAAAGCTCCACATCTACTCCTCTGTTGAACCCCTCCAGGGATGGGGACTCCACCACCTCCCCGGGCAGCCTGGGCCAGTCCCTGACCACTCTGCCAGCAAAGAACTTCTTCCTAATGTCCAATCTAAACAAGAAAATGGTGCTTCAGCTGTTAAATGTAGGAATCTCTGTCTATACATTGAGTGCCAGCTGCAAGAAATCCTGAAAAGGAACCAGATGTGACCAACATCAGGTTGGACTCCAGAAGTAAAATCTTGGATATTTAGCAAAAGCTTTTCTCATGTAAAGATTTTTCCCCATATTTATTACAATTTGTAAACTAGATTAACCTTCAAGTTCTTTGCTGATTTAATTTTCCACAGGACAGAAAATCTTCTGGTATCTTGTATTTCTTTTAAGAAGTCATAACTCACCAGTTGTGAGAGTTAGAATTATTTGGTTGGCCTTCCTATCATCAAGACCTAAATAATTTGGGGCATAATGATGATTATCTTATTAAGGTAAGAGGAGCAGAAAAAAAAATACCTAAAGAAACAGAAGCTACTTGCAAAGAACCATTTGACATTGTAGTTAACTGGTCGAGCAGCTTTTTAATAAGAAGGGGAGGAGATGGAAGAAAGAAACCTGTGGTTATGTTCTTATCTTTATAGTATTTCTTTGGATTATCTAAACAAATCCAGTTCAGCTCCTGCATCCTTTTTAAAAACCTCAGAACAGCCTCACAGGGGCAGCATTAAATTGTTAAAGTAGAGAAGAACTCAGAATAGTCCTTTTTTTTCCCAGCTATTCCAGCAGAACTAAGGGATGACAGAAGTTTACAGGAGTTTTCTTTCTGTGCTCACTTAACCCTCAGAGAGAACAAAATTGTTCCTGTTTAGGTCAGCACCAAAGCATAAAAAAAAATAAATTCTTGTAATCAGAGCATTAAAAAAAAAAAAAAAAATCAAAGGCTTTTTTTTTTTACCAACTTGCAATTTAAGTTTGAATATCTAGACATGGAGGAAGAAAACACATTTTAACCATCCTACCTGATAAGCAGCAATGATCAGCTGGAGGATGTTTCCAGAATCCTTCTGTAGTCGTCCAACAGTAGCTCCAGGAATAAACTTTGCATAGTTCTGAAAATATAAAAAAGAATTTTAAACACACAAAAAACCCCAAAAACTAGGTGACAAGGAGCTACTATCTGGAAAAAAACAATATATTGAAGGCAGATAAAATAAATAATAGTGAGATTTTTGCAGCGTTAATAACACGTGTCCTATTGAAAAGTCTTATGGAAAAGGACTTTTCACTGAATTTCACTGAAAATTAATGGGATATATATTGCTAAATCACCTCTGTTTGCTTGGAAGCTTCTTACTATAGTGTTTTTCAGCTCTGATTTTTTTTTTAGAGGTTCAGAGGATGGTTTTAGAGCTTAAAAGGAAGATATATTCTATCAAAAGTTGTTTTTCTCTAATAAAAATAACCCAAACCAGGTTGAGCTGCTCTTTTTTTGCTGTCCTATTTGAGACTCTTGGACCTGACATTCAGAAACAAGAGTCACTTTTTTCTCTTTGCAAAAAACAGAGTAAAAATTTATTTCAGTGATAAGTTTTCTGGGTTTTTTTTCCCCTTCAATTGCCCTAACCTGACATCTAGCAGCAAGTTTTTAAATATGCTCAATTAAAATTTCTCTTGCCTGGTTGTCAACTACCTGAATTTCTCCTGCTTGTACTCATGCCTTTGGAAAATAATTATTATTATTAACAAAACATATCCTAGCATCCATTTTCTCCTGCAATTTCTCCATCAATGCTGTTTTAATTTTAAAAAAATAACATTCCAGAGAGCTATTAATAAACGTGGATCATTTGATAGCTTTATATCCCTCTGATAACTTCCCTCTCCAAAATCCCTGTGATTATTCTATATATTATGTAGGGAATACTCATCATTCATCAGATTTCTCAGGTGCTATTGTCAATGAGGAGGATTAGCTGCATTTTCTGGTGCAGCTGGTGACTTTCATTCCTCACCCCTCCTCTGATTAGTTAGAATTCTTAGAATATTGAGGCTGTTTTGTCCACATGGACCTTTAGGGAGAGAATTATTAGAAAATATAATAAATTTGGAATTTAAATATAGCTTTTATACTAAACAAACAGCAGGGATATAATGTCCTGAAGACTTTTTATCTTTCTTCTTGAAGAAAAATTCACTGTATGGAGGTATGAGGAGGATGTTGCCCAGTCTGTGCATCTCCAGCCCATTGGTTAAATCCCTTTTAGCAAATAAATCAGTTTACCCATTAACAATATGATACTATTGGAGAGCTACTACCATAAGACACCCAAAGGATGTCCTGGAATTTAGTCTTTCAGCAAATATCCATTAAAAGGGGAACTGCTGTTGTGTAGAGATTCCTGTTAGTGACATTTCACAATTAAATGTTTGGGTTCACTGGGTTTATGTCTAAATTTTAGCAGTAAAAACCACAGAATAACCTTAACCATAATAGTGTGGTGCCAAATTTATAAATATCATTGGAAATTCTGTACAAATACCAGGGTATTTTCAGTTCCATTTTCAACTCTGAAATGCAGTCTGAAAAAAACAATTTTCAAGCCATATTCTTATGTGATATAAAAGTGAATGATTTGTCCAAAAAGAGCAATTTCTATTTCAAAAGAAGTGCTGCTTAGTCAGGATTAAAGAGGAAGTTTTTTCCTTACCTAAGTTCAAATAATTCTTAAAAAGATTCATCTTGAAAACAACTATTATCAACAAAAATAACTATTTCATGAAACCTTAAACACTGGTGTTTTTTATACCCAAATGAGATTTGCACAGTTTGTAAAAATATCATTATTATTGCAATTATTATTATTATTTAGAGAGGCTTTTTGAGTGAATAGGTTTTCATGAATAAAAACATTCCTTGCTGCTTTGGTAGGACTCAGCTGAGACTAAAGATGTAAAAAAATAGATATATATAAATATGTTTTTTCAAAGATTTTTTTATTTTTAATCCTTTTTATAAATAATTTCAGATTATCAGGATTCAGTGTAAGGAACTTCATTTAATTTTGAGTGGCCTAAACCTTCCCCCTTTTTAAGTTGCTGTGCAGCAGCTGCTTGGATCAGAACTAACTCCACCATGTTACAATCATAGATACTCTGTGCTCATCCAACCCATAATATGTGTGTGTTAGATAATAATATATATACACGTGAGTGGATAAACTGAAAATTCACTTGAAGAGGATCAAGACTATTAAATGACTGAATTATTCTGGGCTGAATTGTTGGGGATTATGCAGGGCTGGAAATATAAACGATATATTTGGCAGCCTGAACGTTGCACTTGAGACTGAAGGAATCTCTCAAGTCTATTTAAAAAGGTGCTTTCTAAGTCCTCACAGTCATTTTAATGCATGTTTGTCCCTAGAGAACAGAGTTAGAAATAGCAATGGTCAATCTGGGGGTAATTTTTGATATAATTAGATCCTCAGTTCAAGATTTGAGATGAGATATCTGAGGAGAAGCTTTCCACCTCAATGGATGGGATGATTTTCTGAGGGACACTGTAGAAGCTTCTAAAAAGAAGTAAAACACCAAGACAAGAGTTTAATGATGGTGTCCAAGGGCCAGTTTAGGGTCCACTCACTCCCAGCTCTTCCAGGCTACCTGAGTAGTGGCCTTAACACAATCATAGAATCACCTAGGTTGGAAAAGACCTCTAGGATCACCAAGCCCAACCTTTGTCCAACCATGATAACTCTCATTGTCTTGCTTTGTGTTTTTTTACATTCTTGAGTATGTATTACTTAATTATTTAATAATAATATATTTAAGATTTATTATCTATCTTGGTTATTTGCATTTCTGTTACAA
>VYZX01026953.1:27332-62220 GCA_013401335.1 Brachypteracias leptosomus
AAACTATATATTTTTATATTCATAATATTTATATTATAGATTTATAAATTAGAAATTAAATATTTATATAATATACAAATAAACAAACCCAAACACTGCACCAGAGCAACTGGGTATTTGTCTTCCAAGGAACATCATAGTGTATATATTCAATATTTTTGAACACTGAGTCTTAAACTGGTAAATTCTCCTCCATGAGCAGTGTCCTACAAATTCCTGAGCAAATTCACACCCTTCCAGGGAACATGATGAATGCAAATGTTGCCTTCCCTGCAGAAGGAAATACCAGCCAGTCCTGTTCTGGGGATTTTCTGGGGTAGCAGCAATAAGATTTGTGGTTTTTCCCTAGTTCCAATCTATCCTGACCCCAAATGAACTCTTCTNTACTCTGTGCTCATCCAACCCATAATATGTGTGTGTTAGATAATAATATATATACACGTGAGTGGATAAACTGAAAATTCACTTGAAGAGGATCAAGACTATTAAATGACTGAATTATTCTGGGCTGAATTGTTGGGGATTATGCAGGGCTGGAAATATAAACGATATATTTGGCAGCCTGAACGTTGCACTTGAGACTGAAGGAATCTCTCAAGTCTATTTAAAAAGGTGCTTTCTAAGTCCTCACAGTCATTTTAATGCATGTTTGTCCCTAGAGAACAGAGTTAGAAATAGCAATGGTCAATCTGGGGGTAATTTTTGATATAATTAGATCCTCAGTTCAAGATTTGAGATGAGATATCTG
This sequence comes from Brachypteracias leptosomus, assembly GCA_013401335.1. Lineage (NCBI taxonomy): Eukaryota > Metazoa > Chordata > Aves > Coraciiformes > Brachypteraciidae > Brachypteracias > Brachypteracias leptosomus. Next base: position 28,081 of record VYZX01026953.1, read on the forward strand.
AGGAGAAGCTTTCCACCTCAATGGATGGGATGATTTTCTGAGGGACACTGTAGAAGCTTCTAAAAAGAAGTAAAACACCAAGACAAGAGTTTAATGATGGTGTCCAAGGGCCAGTTTAGGGTCCACTCACTCCCAGCTCTTCCAGGCTACCTGAGTAGTGGCCTTAACACAATCATAGAATCACCTAGGTTGGAAAAGACCTCTAGGATCACCAAGCCCAACCTTTGTCCAACCATGATAACTCTCATTGTCTTGCTTTGTGTTTTTTTACATTCTTGAGTATGTATTACTTAATTATTTAATAATAATATATTTAAGATTTATTATCTATCTTGGTTATTTGCATTTCTGTTACAAATCTGAACCACACAAATGGAAGCAGGACACAATTGTCCTGTTTGCAGGTCCTACATATACTCTGTGCTATGGAAAATCTGCACTGTGAGACTTCTATGTGGTTTTTATCCTTATTTTGGCTGATTTTCCACATCTCCTACAGGATGGAAAGCAGAACAAAGCAACTGGAGCTATTCAAATCAGAGAGAGAAAGCAGCATTAAAAGATGAAAGCAGCAGGCAGAACATATTGAATGGGATTACTAGAAACCCTACAAGATAGAAGATAGTCACACCAACAAAGCAAGCAACAAGAACAAACCATTCCCCAGCTGGGCTAACAATGGTTTGCATTTTTTTTGTTAGCTATAAATCTGCATTTAATGTCCCCAGTGAACAGAGGCTGTCACTTGATCCCCTTGATACTGGTATGACACCAGCACAGGGATGCTGAAAGAGAAACCCCCTGATAAGGACGTTGTTGGCCAACTCCGAGGGTGACCACCAGCAATTTCCAAGGGAAAATATAATGGAATGAGTAAGAAAAGTTTCTTTGGATAAAATAAGGCTCTGTAAATCAACGAGATACTTCCAAACTACCTTCTAGAACAGCCCTTACTGATCCACCTCCTGTGAAAATCAGGGAAAAGATTTCACTTGTTAATTGAGCCCCTATTAAGCAATTGTTGAGCAATAATGAGATAGAGAAGAAGATTTTAATGCACAAATTTTAACTCATTTATGCTACTACTATGGAATCTCACTGCATTTTTAAGTTAACTTCTGCTCTGCTTAGTCTGACAATCCATTACCTTAAAAAACAGTGATTTGACTTGAAATCCTATTTAGGAGTTACCCAAGAACACCCAAATCAATCCATGAAGCAGAACTTCCTAAGCAAAAGTGATTTCCTCTGACATAGGGTTCCTTAGATATTTTTATTACATAAATGTCTTCCCCAATTCAGTCCTTAGGACTGAAATTCACTGTGGGAAAGGGAGGACTTTAAACTGCACGTCTTAGTTTGCTCACCTCATATGTGTGAACCTGCTCGTTTGTTACAGCAAAAATTAACAGGACATTGTTCTGCACGAGCTTGTCAATTAATTGTCCAATTGTGGGATATTCCTGCAAATAAAGAGAAAAGAGCCACATCAATCCTTTTTTTTCATGTGCATCCACTTGCTAATTATCCCCCATGAAACACACCTGAAAATGACCATAATTAACATTGTATAAACTGTAATTAGGCACTAGATGTATACAAAATAAAAGAGTTTATATAATTTCCTTGCTTTGGTTTTAAGGAAACTACTGTGAGAAAAGTTTAGTGCCAGCCTCCTTACTGGGACACTTGGCTCAGTAGTGTCTGTGATAATATAAATATATAATAAAATATATTAATATATTAAATATACACATTAAATATATCAATACATTAAATATATATTAATATAAATATAAATATATATAATAAATATATAAATATAAAATTCTAAATACAATTGTAAATATAAACACAAATATAATTNGCCAATAAAATACAAATTTAATTTACATTAACTACCCTGACCCCCCACCTTTTCCACATCTCAGTGATAAAGTTATGCTACCATTAATTTTAAGTTGTTCATTAAAGCCTTTAAATGCCCAGAAAGCAAGAGCTGTACAAAGCCCACAGTGAATTACCAGGACGGTTGACATGGAATATTCATTATTGTGGTCCAGGTGGCAGTTGCCATCATTGGGAATAACAATCCCTGCCAGCTTGCTGTCCATCCCAAAGTGGGAATCAGCATCACTCACAAACACCAGCAGATGAAGGGAATCGTTCCTCCAGCCAATTTTTTCCTATCATTAAGAAAAGACATCATTTTAGCACTCACAATACAGAAAAGCAGCAAAAGATCTGGAGAAAGGCACCTCAGAATAAATAAAGGGAATAATTTTCAAGGGAATGTCAAAACCATCACATCCCTGAAGAGATTCTGCTCATTCCAATGTCTTTGGCTAACGTGTTGTCTCCCCATTCCCATGTTCCATAACATGGGCTGCCCATTTCCATGTCAATCTGCTTCCTACCCCAAACATAGTTAATCAAAAATATTCAAAGAAAAAAACAGTCAAGAAAACAGACCCAGTAATTACACAGTTGTGGGGCTGGCAATTAAAAAGAAACACTAAAAGGTTGCAATATGCATGTTTTACTTGATACAGCCAAAAGCATTTTCACACAGAGCTAATGAGCCTTTTGGACTATATTAAAAAAAAATATTGAAAAAAATAACCTGCTGCTTTGAAATACAACCCTAGAACACTGGGAGTGGTAGGATACAGAATAATTAATATTATCCCTAGGAGTCTGAATTACCTTGCAAACAGCTGCCTGCATAATTGCATCGAATCCTCCCTCTGGAGTGTCTATATTAGCAGAAATTCGTTGTCTTTTCACAATTTCATTGAATTTCTCAGCATCATTGGTCAGTGGCAAGACATGTTTGTATCCAAAGGTGGGTAAACACTCGTATGGGACACTTCTACAAGGTAAGGGAGACAGTTTATGGATAATATAGAGTGAAAAAAACACCATAATGGCTACTTTGTGGCCCTATCTGGATTGGGTTTTGGTCATCTGTCTCTCTTCTGTGTCTGAGATAGAATCAGAGAATGGTTTGGGTTGGAAGGAACCTCTAAAGATCATCTAGTTCACCCTCCCTACACAAGCAGGGACAGCTCTACCTAGGGCAGGTTGCTCAGAGCCCCATCAAGCCTCACCTTGAATGTCTCCAGGGATGGGGCCTCCACCACCTCCCTGGCCAACCTCTTCCACTGATCCACCACCCTCATAGTAAAGAACTTTTTCCTCATGTCCAACCCAAATCTACCCTTTTCTAGCTTAAAGCCATAGATCAATCTAGTGAAAAACAGAAGATAATCAAAGAGCATCCAGTGAGGTGGGTAAGGCATAAAGCTATGAAATGCCTCCTAGAGCAGTCCTAGAGTGTTTTCATGCTCAGAAGTAGGGTGAGATCTGTAGTCCCTTCACTGACATCCAGAGAGCACCACCAAGGTGCTCCAGCTTCTCCTCCACCTAGATCAGGAAAGGGCAAGAGCTTGGGGGCTACTGCAAAGTCCTGTGTTGGATTTATTTTCACCTGCTTAGTATAGTAACATTATAAAATTCTTACATATGTGTATATTCTAGCAAATTGAAGAAAAATCCCTAATTGTTCTACCTACCTCTTTGTTAACCCATTAAGCAGCTAAAGCTAAAAAGCAGCATCGTTCCCAGATGTCTCTTCCATGGAAGATTCAACAGAATTAAAGAAATTAAAGAAACAAGCCTTGTTCAAGTCTGATTTACAGCTGGGAAAGGCCAGAGGTTGTGGCAAGGCTGCTGGATGGAATTTTATCCTAAAGATTAATGTTATGACTTAATGCTGGCATGCAAATAGATGTGGGTGTTTTCCCTGCCTACCTACAAGGGTTGTTTATTTCTTCAGCTGTGGTTTTGATAAAAGGTGAAACTGGTTTTTCCACAAAAGATCCAAAGCCCAGCCTGAAGTTGCTTGTCAGCTTGGACATTTCTTTGGACAGAGTCGAGCCCAGCTCTTTGATGGTGTTCAGATCATCATCCATGGAGGCTGAAAGGTCCATGAGGTAGTAGAGATCAATGGGATAATCTTCAGTTTGGCGAACCTTGACCTGTATTGTTTCTTCATGTCCTGTTAAGGTCAGGGGAAAATGGGACACACATTAGCACTTCTATATAGAAGTTATGGGCAATGCCATTTTCTTTATAAATTCATATATGCTGAAAATCATCTAGTATTTTAAATCACCAGTAAATTCAAAATAACCAGCAAACAACAAAATAACTTCAATATTTCTCTGTCGTCAATAATCTCAAACAAGGGGATGAAAAATTAAAAGGTTCTAGTGGGGTTTTTTTCTAAATTGTTCTTTCATAAAGGCACAAGCACAGATTTAAAACTGATTTCTATGATTTGAACTAATATGAGAACATCACTTCAGCAGCATGCAGCTTTAGAAAATTTAGATGTGAAGCTAATAAAACCAGCACATATGGGACATACCATGAACCAAGAAAACCAGAGTATACATGTAGATTTTATCCTCAGTTCCAACACTATGATATGACCTAACAGGGTGTCTTTTTTGTTTCTTCATTCAAGGTGAAAATTCACATCTCAAGGACCCCAAAATGGGTCTGGGGTGTTTCTATAATGTCCCTGGTCCCTTGTAAATCCTCAAAGTAAGATTTTTATGCTGCTTCTGAGATATGCTGCCTGCCAGACCTGCTGGGGAGAGGCTCAGGAGCAGGGCTGGGCAGTGCAGGGAATTTCCATTCTTCCCCTGCCACCTCAACTGCAAGGGAGTAGAAGAACTATATATACAAAAATCTATATCCCTCCTTTTATGATGCACCCAGCACTTCTGAAAGTATTTGGAACTCAGTCAAACGTAGTTTTCAGCTGATGAGTCAACAGATAATTTGGGACTCGACACAGGTTTATCTTTAGTCTATCAGGAGGTTTTTTTCAACCACTCTGAGAAGCTTCAGGACATCAGATTGGCTGGAAAAAAATATATCCCACGTCTGTGAAAGGAGCAACTCACCTGGTCTCAACCTGAGGGTTAATTTTTGGGGAGAAATCTGTGTAACATCAGAGCTGTTCTTCTGAGTCACCACAGTCAGGGGCTCATCTCTGTGGATTTCTACCTTAGAGATGGGAAACTCAATTGACTCCAAGTGGCATCCTTTTGACAGAAGGTTTTCTGGGGTATCACACCTCCCATGGATTCCAGCTGAGTCTGTGTAGTTCTAAAGCAAACAGGAGAAGGAATGGGTGAGTTTAATGAGTTTAATGTAGTTACCAACCAGCCACCAGCACCTGGCTGAGGAAAGGTCAACCCAAGGCAGAGAACAGCAACAAAAGTGCAAAGTAAGTGCAGGAAAGGTGGCACAGGAGTCTGAAATTGCCTTTCATGGATCATGTCACACAGGTGGATAATTCATGTAACTGACACCCATTTGGTAGCCTGGAGAAAACTGCTCTATTGTTGGGGAATAGGAATTGTGCCACTGGCTGCATTTGGCTTCTTGCAGGACTGGGAATGGTCACACAAAGTCTCTATGGACCCCTGGTTTGTTTGTTCCAGGATTTACCCTCCAAATTCCTCAGTCTTTCCAAACATTTTTGAACTGCTGCAAGAAGAGATCTCATAGATAATAAACTCCTACAAATGTTGTGACAAACTGACGGCGTTCCCTGGTTTTTTCTGACCTAGACTTTCTCCTCAACACTTATTTAATGTGTTCTCTGAAGCAGATAACAAGTCCTTGTTCCTCTGCCTGGTGCCCAGCAGGGACCACAGCCTTCATCCCTGGCTCCCCAGCACTGGGGGGGCTCCCCAGCATCCCCACATCTCTCTGGTGTGTCCTACTTGACCATCTCCCATCCAGAGCAAATCACAAGCCTGTTGATATCAGTTGGATAGCTTCAATTTTATTTTTTTTAACTCATTTCAAAGCACTTGATAGGTTTTCTTTTCCACAACGATGCTGCAGTGTAGAAAATACCCTCAGTTGTTGGTTAGTCCTACAAAGAGGCTTCTTATTTCCACCTCCTAGAGTTAAGTCTAGAGTTTAGATCCTCAAAAATCAGTCATCTGCCTCCTGAATAGAAACTGCTCTGGGCTGCAAGATCTTTGGACCAAAACCTGGGCAGAACTGGCACTGAAATATTCAATATTCAATATTCAATATTATAGGGCCACTCTTTCCTCCTGGATTCGGGCAACCAACCCGTGGTTCAGCCGTTAAGGCACAAACACTCTGAATTCAGCCACTGAAAAAACTTTCCATCGAAAGCAAAACAAATTTACTTTAAACCTGTTAAACCAGACCTGGGGCCTTTCTTTCCACAAACATGTCATCCTTTGTGCCTGAAAATTATCAAGGATCTCCATCCAAAGATGGAAGCACCGCTGAGATCAGCCCACATCTGATGTCTTTGTTCAGGCAAAATTCTTGCCAATTGAATATTATGTGGTAAAAATCATGGCCCATTATAAACCTTTCACATCACCTCCTTTAGTTACACACTTGGTAATTTTTCAAGACATTTATGAAGAGGCAAACTCATATTTCAACTACAATTACAAAGTAATTGCAGAAAAAAGTGGTTTCTTAGGGGACTTGTGATTACTCTGACATTAAAGCTCCTACACCTTTTGCACTCCACAAAACAAGTGAATGAACCTATAAGCAAAGAAAAAAATAATATTTACTACTCTGAAGTTTTCTATAGCTCCACAGGTTGGGTTTTATTTTTTAAATCAATAATTTGCTTCATTTTTCTCTTCTGAAAATACACGGCAGTCGTCAAACTTCTGTGATCAAATTTCCTTTCAAGAAAATCCCATTTTTGCTGTTAAGCACAAACATAAAAAATCCTGCAAATACACTAATGTAGGTGGTTTTTTTCCTATAGTAACATTTTTGGCAAATTCTGTATTATTTTTAGCAAATTTAGCTTTGAAAAAAAAATGCTGTTTGGTCTTTGTTAGGGACTTCATAAAGCAGCTTGTTAGTCCCATCTTAGGTATTATTCTGCTATTTAAATAAGCAAGAAATCCTTTTGTTAAAAAGTTGCTTTAAAAATACTTTTATTAAAAAGATGCTTTAAAAATACCTTTGTAAAAAGTTGCTTTAAAAATCCTTTTGTTAAAAAGTTGCTTTAAAAATACCTTCGTTAAAAAGTTGCTTTAAAAATCCTTTTGTTAAAAAGTTGCTTTAAAAATACCTTCGTTAAAAAGTTGCTTTAAAAATACCTTTGCTAAAAAGTTGCTTTAAAAATACCTTTGTTTAAAAGTTGCTATTAAGCAAAGATGTAAATTAGAAACTATAATGAAATAAGACTTATTTTATGTCCTTATTATTTCTTGCAAGTTTTTAATTGTGATATCTGGCTATGAATGAGCAGAGACCTAGAATATTTATTATGAAATAGCATTGTTATTATTATATTATTTTATATTGCAGTATAATATTATTATTATGTTATTTAGCATCATTTACAGGTGAAAGCTTTAAAAGCAGAGATGTTAAGTGACTTTCCTGGAGTTACAGAATATTTACTATGAAAGAGTATTATTATTATATTATTTTATATTGTAATATAGTAGTAGTAGTATATTATTTAGCATCTTTACAGGTGAAAGCTTTAAAAGCAGAGATATTAAGTGACTTTGCCTGGAGTCACACAGAAAATCTGCAGCAGATACATAGGAAATAAAATCCAGATTATTTTTCAGGCCCAGCTTTTTAGCCAAAACACACTTATACCAATTATAAAACTGATGCTATCATCATATTTTAAACAACCACAGATTAATCATTCCTATATTCAACCTGACTGGAGCACCTTTTGTTTGCCCTGTCTGGCTTGGGATGTAATTTATAGAATTCAGTCTGGTCTAACTGGATGTTTGGTGCTTCAGCAGCAGCCCCTGAGCCCCTCTAGTAGCACTTTAATTTCTGCCTTAAACAAGGAAGATTTGGGGTTATTTGTTTTGTTTCAAAAAGCCACCAAACCAACCACCAATGAATAATAGACCATAAAATCCACTTTTTCTCCCCAGGAAGGCTGCCTGCAGTACAAACCCAATTAAGTCAATACTTCATCACTCAGAGCTACTACAAACACTTCAAGGTTTACTTGGAAATGATTTTTTTTATTTCATTTACCTCCTGAAAGCACCAAGCACAGTGTGGTCCAGCCAGCAAACAATCCTCACAAGTCACCCTGCTTTCCTCAGAACACCTCCCTACATTAAATTCAAGAGAAAAAACCCTATTAATAACATGGTTAATCATTCCATTTACGGAGACTCACATATAGAGGTGAAAAATGCACACGTTGAGCATTACTGACAAAATTCCTCCAGAATGGTATTTCTATTAGTAGAAGATTAACTAATCAAAATTAAACCACCACAATTGCTGGCCATTAAAATACTGATTTTTGCATGCTTTATTTATTCACTGTTTATTCAACGTATTATTGTTTTCTCCAGTGTACCTGATTAAAAAATGTATGGTTTTGTTATGGTGCGGGTAAGACCTTTCCAATGTAACCAGAGATATTAAAAAAGCAGATTTATCCTCACTCCACACACTTAAAACTGCATCACTCAGGACTGTAGATTCTTGAGGTGACTTTAATCATGTCAGTACCAACAGAACACTCACTCACATCTATAATATTAAGTTTCTCAGCACGTCAGTGATTAGTAGACCCCAAATTGCCCAAATTCCTCTTTCATACACGGAACAACCCCACAAATCTGAGGTTTATTTGCAGGGTAGCCCTACAGCAGGTTGTCCAAAAGTCATGAAACAGAGAGGAATTATTAAATACAGCAGATGAAGCAAAAAAGGGTTTGAAATGGATCTCTCAGCCCCTCAGCCTTACCTTGCACCCAGTTATTTCTTTGCAGCAATAGGAAGCAGAGGCAAAGCAATTCAATCCCCATTCGTTTTCAGTGCTGGCTGCGGGACAAAAACAATATTAGCCTGTTAATTATCATCCGTGGAAAGGCAGAATGTCAGAAAAAATATCCTACATTCCTGCAGGGTGTATTTTTCAGATGTCACCTACACCAGCTGGCGAGGAAACTTCAACCCTAGCGGGGCAGAGCATGAAGAAAAGTGAAAACAAGAGCTACCTGGGCAGGTAGAGAGCACAAAAGTAACGTGAACTTGGTTATCACTTCCTTGTTTTCCTGGACTCCTTATAAGGCAGAAGGGGAAAATTCATTCAGGTGAAAATTTCTGTCAATCCCAGGCACTCTGGGTCCTAGAGCAAGCCGGCCAAGAGCGAGAGTTTTTATGTCTGCAGCTCTTAAAAGGCTCCTCTAAAAGAATATCTTTAATTACGCCCCGAGGGAGTGTGTTAGGTCATTATGATTGCCAAGTGAGTATACCTGGAGAGGTGTAAAAATCCCATCTTTTCAGATCTCCTGATGTGAAGGGAAACTTGCAAAGGCAACTGTGGAAAAAAAAATAAAATCACTTATTATAATTGGAGATCTGGCTTCAGTAATTTAAGATACAGAGTACATTTATTTTATTAATATTGCTCACTGAAAAGGAAATGCTGTGGATTTAATATGTAGAAAGACAAATAATTGCATTTCCAGTTCTGCAACTTGGAAAAAAAAATAAATTATACCAGCTTTAACTCTGTGTAATATGTGGCCAAATATTCTATAGCATGGATACAACTAGGACTAAGGTTGGACTTGATGATCCTAGAGGTCCTTTCCAACCATGATGATTCTAACTATATAACAAGTTATTGCTATCTCTTTTCTCTGGAACGAAGGCAAAATATGCATTTCTTACAACCTTATTAAAAGGAAATACAATTTCTTACTTGTAGGTTCCATCTTTTCCCATCTTTGATGCTCTTCTACTGTTCTGCAAATCATTTGTTCAGGCCAAGTGCTCTCTCATTGCAAGGGTTTACAACAGACTCTACAGAGTGCAGCCTAAAATTGTCATTTCATCAGTTGTGGTGTTGTCCTGAAGACATTTATCCTTTTTTTTTTTTTCTAAAATCAGAAGCTCTGAAAGAATCCGAGCTCCCTTTTCAGAGGTGGCTGCAATCTTGGTGCAGGATGTGGCAACAGGGATGGGTCTCTACTAGTTAAACTCAACACACCTGGAAACATTCCTGGCACAGAAAGCCCAGAGTTTGTGCTTGCAAAGTGCCTACTGGGGCCATTCTAGCAACCAAATCGTGCTCAGAAATTGTTTGCAGAGAGTGTTAATTGGAAGAGGTCAAACTCATGGCAGGGAGCAGAGACAATCTCATGCTAGTGCCTGGAAATATTCCCAGGCACATCCAATTTCACTCGTATTGACCCAGTGGCTGGGTAGTTCCAGAGCAGGGTTATGTCAAGCCTACCTTTGCTCTGCCCTTGGGTTCCCACCTCTTTGCTCCTCCCAGCACTCGTGGCCAAACAAACACGGAGCTGACTCAAACTGCTCCAATCCAAACCCAATCACCTTCCGTGGAGGAGGTGGGGAGCTCCTTTCCACCTGGGTGGAACCATGAGGTTGCCCAGCCCAGAGGGAATGCCCAGGTCAGGGAAGACAGGCAGAGCTGGCAGGAAAGATGGGAGTACATTAGGCTGAGTTTAGCCCAGTTTAGGCTGTTGTGGAGCTGGTTTTTACAACATTCCTAAGTCTCCTTCAAGTGCTTTCTATACCTTGGAGTGCCCTCTGCAAGGCACTTCAGCTACAGCATGAAAAAAGCATTGATTATATTATGGTGGAGACACAGCTCTGTGAGGACACTGAAACTATGTAAGGTCAAAAATAAGTGAAGTCAACTGAAAATGTTTGCTCATACTAAAAAAAAAAATAAATCCTGTAAATGCCATCCCAAACATCCATATCCCTGGTTTTAATGTACATTATTTCCCTTTGTGTCCTTCACTAGTGTTGCTACAGCCTTGTGGAGCTCCAAAACTCTACTTCAAAGCAGAAGGTCACTTTTTAAATTTTACTAGCCCCTGGTAATATAATAATATTTCAATGCATGTGCAAAAAGGACTTGGTGGCAGCCCTTTGGCCACCAGCAGTGTCCCAGCTGAAGGACCAGCCAGCTGAACAACTGGCAATTAGCAAATGCTGCTGCTTAAATTCAAGATATCAAACTTTTTAAGTGTGTAGAGAATGAACAATACAGCCTACATAAAACCTACAAATTCTGCTTGATATTATCAGCTCCCCGTTTGCCTGTGTGGTAATATTTTATCTGGGTCTTGGCAAGGGCAGAACTGGAGGCTCAGTGCCTGCCTCTGAATGGGATGGCTGCCAGAGACTAGATGAAGAAGTCTTGCCTGGATAAAATAATAAGTTGCTGAGAATTATTAAGACCAGACTTAATTAATCCTGAGAATGAATGGAGAGAAGAGAAGGAGGAGAGAAGGAGAGGAGGAGGAGAGGAGGAGAGGAGGAGAGAAGAGAAGAAGAAGAGAACAGGAGAGAAGAGAAGAAAGAGAAGAGAGCAGAAGAGAAGGAGAAGAGGAGAACAGAAGAGAAGGAGAAGAGAAGAAGAGAACAGGAGAGAAGGAGAAGAGAACAGGAGAGAAGGAGAAGAGAACAGGAGAGAAGGAGAGAAGGAGAGAAGGAGAGAAGGAGAGAAGCAGAACAACCAACAGTAAAAACACACAGGTCAAAAACAGAGAGAAAAATCAAGCTTGGATTTTTAAAACTCACACAAGAAGCTCACAGGACTGGACAGAATGGGAATAAAAAAGTCACTGATAGGGGCACAGGAGGTTAAGAGACATCTAGGAAGGGACACAGCAGGTACCAAGCAAGAAAAACTAGGCAGGAACCTGACAGATTATATTATATATCTTGTATAATATTTAAAGGTAATTGACCAGGAAATTCCTCTACAAATCTAGTGCTTTATTTGCTTTAACTGTCACACACGTGGGGTTTGTAAGGCAGAGTTGTAACAAAAAGGTAACTTGTAGTACAGCTAGATCACAGTTATTATTGTTTTTATCAGCCTCTACATGCTCATTTTGGAGCAAATTCTGATCTCAATTAAATCTGGGCTATGGTTTTCTAATGACACATCAGGAGAGAAAACAGCTGTTTATCTTCTGGTATGGGCAGTGCTGAACAATGGGAGCCTGTGGGTCTTTAAAAGATAATAAAATCTGTATAGGATAAAATCTTTACTGCATTTCCCCCCATACCTGCCATTTACAATACATGAAGATAGAAGATATTGTGTTCATCCAATCAACCCTTAACAAATTCACTGGCAAGTAACAAACGTTGAATAGCGAAGTACAGAAATAAAAGGAAAGCTGTTGTTTGGGACAGGATGTAAGGAATAAACTAAAAACATCAGGATCAAGTTGCATTTCATTAATAATAGTGGGGGTTTTTCTCTAGAAAAATGGTACATCTGAATCCACAGGGCAGCCTGGTGCTGGCTCTGTGAAGGTTCCAGGATGGGAAGGGTTTGCCTAGAGGAACGTGCCTTCCCATTGCCTCATTCAAACCTAAAGAATTGCTTCATTTTAGAAAAAATTACCAGCCTCTCCTGCCAATAGGGTATGAACTGATGCAGCATAATTACACAACCAGGGAGAACAGCCCAAGAGAAAACAACAATTAGCCCCTTTTGTGCTGGACAAAACCTGAAAGAGAAGGCACATTAGCTCCAGTGAAAGCTTCTCAGTTAATATGAGAGATCAGTAGGTCCCAAGCTCATCAAAGCAAGGGAGAGCTCTGGATTTATACGTTTTAATTGGCAGCTGATACGAGCTGCTATCTCTTTGTTAATCAGCATGGTGAAGATCTGATTCAACAGAAAATGGCATCGATCCAAAGAAACTGCTGCAAGCATCTGGGTCCTGTATCAATAACATGGAGCCTGCAGTCAGCAAAGACCTGAACATAGAGTGACAGCTGCTCCACTCCAGCTCCCAGGTTTTGGGATGTACTCATATCACACCCCACTAGGGGCCTAGGACCAAAGCACTGCTGTGTAGGGTAAGCCAGAGTCCATTTGGGATGTGGGCAGGGATGTGGAAAGGCAAAAGCCTCCCTTGCTCTCCTCTCCCAGAGCTGTTTGCAAGCACAGCTGAACATGAATTATTTAGGTTGGAAAAGACCTCTAGGATCACCAGGTCCAACCTTCATCCCAACATCTCCCTGACCCCTAGACCATGTCCCAAAGCTCCACATCTACTGGTTTGTTGAACCCCTCCAGGGATGGGGACTCCAGCACCTCCCTGGGCAGCCTGGGCCAGTGCCTGACCACTCTTGCAGTGGTTAGGCATGATGGTGAGCACATTTAGAGGAAGATGAGGGGCAGCTCCTTCCAGAGGGTTGCAGGAGCTGGAAGAAGGAGCACAGAGAAGGAAGGAATTTTCCCCTCCAGCTCTGAGCACAGGGGGTGTTGGGGATTGATGACTCAGGCCATGATTCACGCTCTGGTCTCATTTCCGTAGCTCTGCGCTGCTCTTAGACGAGGGCAGAGAGTGAAGTCAACAACCCACTTCTGAACAAACAGAGAGGAAGAGGAGGAAGGAGGAGAACTTGCTCCCCCACTGTGCAATGAGCAGCAGGCAGCCAACCCAGGTTGTTTTCCACCCCTATTTATCTCGCCCATGGCTCTGCCCCGGCCGGTTCCAGCCGAGGGTGTGATCAAACCTTTGGCCCCGGTTTCCTCCGCTTGGGTGAGCACCCTGAAAGGTTTGTTTGCTTTCCAGACCTGGAAACATTCCCCCATTCAAAGGGAAATACTCAAACCTGCAGACCGCAGAAGGGCTGAGGGGAAACCAGTGGGAAGATCACGGGGAATGGGAGCGGGACTGCCAGGCAGCCAGCCCAGGGCTCCCTCACCATGCCAGGAGTGTTCACCCAGCCCATCAACCCTGGCCTCAGTTTCTGTTTGTCTTTCACAGCTCCAGGGCTGTTCTCCCCGGGCTATAAAAGCCTGGTGCTGAGACACCAGAGCAGGCACCTCTGTTTGGTGCTGAACATGCTGGTGGTGGGACCTGTGCTGAGCTCTGACTCCACAACACCTCAGACCTCCTGCACTGTAGCTCAAGATCTTCCTCTAATTTACTCCCTTCAGATTAACACTAAGTGCAAACTGGACCTGCTGTCCCCATGAGAGAAGGGCCAGAGGCAGTCCTGAGGTGGGCAGGTTGCGGTGGCACCAAGAGAAACATGAAGCTTCAGCTCAGCCAAGGCTAAGCTCAGCAACAACACAAAGGGAATCATAGAACGTTTGGGGTTGGAAGGGACTTCCAAAGGTCATCTAGGCCAGCTCCCCTACAAGAAGCAGGGACATCTCTACCTAGGGCAGGTTGCTCAGAGCCCCATCAAGCCTCACCTTGAATGTCTCCAGGGATGGGGCCTCCACCACCTCTCCGGCCAACCTGTTCCACTGATCCACCACCCCAAGAGTAAAGAACTTTTTGGGATGTACTAATACGTACTCCCAGAGAGAGGACTTGCTCCTGAAAAATCCAATGGGATTGTGTAAACACAACATATTCAGGCCTGATCTAGATGTAAATTCTGAACTACCAAGCTGGGATTAAACCCCTTGTGAGAAAGTGACTCCACTCTGGTCTTACAGACAGAACATAAATTAATCTTCTAGTTGACCTTGCTGTCAACCTACAGAAGTCCAATGCTTTGCTGAAACAAGGGTTGAATAAGGTCAATCTAGAAGAACCAGGTCAGGTAAGCACCCAACAGCTGCTACAAACTGAGGAGCTGCATTTCTGAGGCTTTCCAGGAATTCTTCTGCACTTGGCCAGCTCGGTTTCTATTTGCAGACAAGCAGCATCCTGGCCACTGGCTCCTGCTGCTGAGTGCAGGATCCTTCTGGGAAAAGAGCTGGATTTAGGGTTCCAGGAGCTCTTTGTGCAGAGTGCTGCCATCTCATGGCTGCTCTGTAGTAAAAACCTTATTACTTCAAAACTTAAGTGGCCTAAAGGTCTCCAGGTATTACCTGCACTACTTTTAGCAGTATCTTGCCTTGCTACATACACAAGAACCTTTGGAGATGTTCATATCTTTGTTATTTGCATTAATATGAATATAATATCAATATTATAAAAATATGAATCATTACATTACATTATATAAATACACTATATTAATATAAATACATTTTTACATAATATATTATGTATATTTCTATATATCGTATATTAATGTTATAGAATATATTAATATATTAATATTTATATTAATATATTTATCTTACAATTTGATTTTTTTTAATAGCTTTTTTTCAAATTCCTGTCTCATCTGTCACAGTAAACAGAATATTACTTCTGGTGTGTTTGTTATAAGCTTAGTTACATGGTTTTTAAATGTCAGAAATTGCTTGATGTCCTTGTCAGTATAAATTATTGCTGTATTTTGCAGTCTTGCCTTTTTGCTATGTACATGTTTTTTACGAAAATAATAGGAAGGAAATTTAAAACAACAGCCTCCACTCACATTTAAACAGAAATGTTGGGAAAATGACCTTATATAGAAAAATCAGTGTTTCTACAAGTCTTCTGAAAGAGCTGGTAAAAAATGCTGATATTATATATCAAAGTAAGATCATGCAGGGATCAAGAATATGTAAAGAGAATCATCTCTAAATAAAAATAAAATCAACTAAATCAATTTTTGGTTATTTGGCTGAGTAATATTTAAAGGATACAGCAGGGAAGATTTTCCCTAATAATATTTTCTAGGAGTTCAAAGTGATTGATCTGTAAATAATATCAATAATATTTGATCCACTGATATCTCATGCTTCTTATATGTTCACAACCTCATTGCTATGCTTTGGTTAAGCACTTAGCACACAAAATTACCATAATTTTAAATATATGTATCATTCTTAATACTTTGCAGCATCTCAGTCTGTCACAGCAGGACATAGAGTCACACTATTGATCTCAATTAATAAAGTAATTAAATAAATATTTTTTAAAAACCCACATTAATGCCAAAATAGCAGAAAATAAAGGGCACGACACTGCAGAGGGTCTCATAGATACTTGTCACCTTCCACAACTGTGTTAATAAACTTATCAAACCCACCAGGAGACTCCTCAGACTGTTCATCCCTTTGGCACAGGCAAATGAAAAGTGGCTCTACTCACCTTTGTGGCACATGCAAGAATAGGTGGATTCCTTATTATTCTACTTGTAAGCAAATAAATTCCATTTTCCTGTGATACCTGCACTGGTCTGTCCCTGCCACTCTTACTGGAAGACTCTTGCAGAGACTTCTCATGGCTGGAAACCTTTTAAGTCCCAGCCTGGATGGACTAACCTTCAATTTATATCCATTTCTTTTAATGACAACATTGTCTGGTAACTTAAATAACTCCTTTCCTAATATTTGCCCTGCCCTTCTTACCCCTCCCCTTAGATGTATTTATAGGCAGCAATTGTATATCCCTCATTCTTTGTTTTGCCCAGTATTAATCTGCATTTATTTCTTGCAATGCTCTTAATTGTGGGTGATGAAAGAGTTGACAGGACTCCAGAAGAGATTTGGGCTCCTACAATGGTGTCCATACTTAGGGATCCCTCCTTAAATCTCCTGCATCATATCTAAGAAGGATTTTTGCCTTTCCCATTATTCCATCCTTCTACAAAAGACCCAAACATCTTTCTCTTGCCCTATTGATAAGCTACAATTTATAACAGAAGCTGTTTCCACCTCAGCTGGGGTGTGATCTCTGCTATTAAATCCTACCCCACCCCTCCAGCTCCCAAGTTCCTCCATAATGCATATCTAATAGTATGGATATTTTCCTCATCTGACCATGTAATGAGAGTATTAATAGTTTCAGAGACCAGCTGAAACTGTGATGCTTGAAAATCTCCACCCAGCCTTTAGGTAGCCCAATAATTCCCTTTCCAGAACAGATGGCATCATACATACATTTCCTCAGCCCTTATACTTCATATTATTGCTTTCATTCTATTTTCCCTATTTTATCACCACACTCTTTATCCTTTCTGGCTAAAACATCTACAGAATTTCCATATTCCTAAAGTCAGATGAGTGAAGCTGGAGATGTGAGGTCACTTTTTCCTCTGCTCTTCTCTCTCCTTTGTTTTGGCAGATTTTTTAAGAAAAACTCACTCCTGTACTTGAAATTTAATTTGTTCATTCTTTCAGCATTTGGTATCATTCCACTATGGGCCTATTATACTCTGGATTTACTTTTCAAGTTTGTATATGTCAGCTTTTATTTCTACAGCTTCTTTTTACCCTGATTCTATTTCTCTCCATGATTTGTACCACCCACTTCACAGAAAAGAAGAAAAATAACTTGGTTTGGGCAGCACCTACACAATCTTTAATCTCTACCCCATTCTTACCACACACCAGACCCCCTTTTATTTATCTGGCAGAAGAACCTTTCATTGATGGTCTGGTGGGGTTTTCTTCCCCAGTGACTTTCATTCTCTTTGCTCACTCCTAGTATCTTTTTCCTGAAGGATTTATTCGCCCTTCACTCCCTAGAGTCCAGATTTTAAAAACATTATTTCAATTCAAGAAATTCCAATACTCAGATTTGGAATCTTCATCTACTTGACATCACCAACCAGTTTCTTTAGGTCCAATACTTCAAATTTTGAGCAACCAGCAGACCTATTCTTTCTTCTTTCACTGATTTTGAGTTTAATCAAGTTGGGATAACTTTAGCCTGGTTATTTTCTCCAACCAGCTGCTCGATGTCATCACTACCTAACAAAGACCACCTAGAATAGCACCATGGCAATCACACCCTGGAATAACTGCCTCTACCATTATCAGCAACATTTGCTTTATACTCTATTTCTGAGCAGTGGGACAATGCTTGGAAGTTTCTCTTCCATCCTTGTAGACATCTGTTAGAGCTATGTGGAACATCTCCTTGGTGGTCCTTCAGAAGACCTTTAGTTTGGCTAATCCCATTCTGCCCGTGCCACCTCATTGCTATCAAGTGATGCCTTTATACCTCTGGGTTTATTTCAGTTTTCTGAAGTCTACACAATGCTCTAAGTGCATTTCAGTCATAGATAATCCATCCACCATCACAACTGCCTCGTGCTGCAGTTCCAGCCTGGGTCTGTTTGCACAGGATTTTTCATACAGACATCTCAGCTCATCTTCTATGATAATGTGCAAATATTTTTGCTCACATCCCTTTTGTTCCTGACTTCCAGGACACTCACACCACATTCCCACCTGTGTCTTCTCCTCTCCAGTTTGCTCCCCTTTGATATTTCTTCCTCCCCTATGTATTCACCACTTTCAGCTCTTCAGAACCATGCATGGAAGTTACTTACAAGTGTCCTCCAACCTTCTCTAGCTTATAATCCTTTTACTGATTATACTGACATATAAATATATACTGTTATCATGCATCATTTTGTAGTATACTACATGATATAATAATATTATATTATATTGATATCAGTTACAGCAATCTTGGTTCCAGAAAATTAATGCCACATTTGTGCGAAACATCCTCTTTCCTCTCAAAAGTTAAAGGCCTCACAACACTCCCCATAACATCAATTCTTGAGACATCTGCTGCTCTTTATTGTCCTGCATGCTTTAACACACCCTCTTCAGGAATGAAAGGCTGCAGAGGGAGCTTTTCCTTCTGGACAAACCTATTCATACAGATTTCCACTGGTTTGGGCTCTTCTTCAGACTTTACTTATACAGATTTCCACTGGTTTGGGCTCTTCTTCAGCCTTGTCTCCTACAACGTGAGCTGGTACAAAGTTATATTTCATCCCAGCCATGCTAAAATGGCTTCTGCTTTATAACTGGAATAAATAATAAACCTGCATCTGCCTGGAATACAATCATTTCAGCCTGAAATTATGCTGCAGTAGTGCTGCTGACTTCACATTTATGGGGCACTTTTCAAATGGCTTCAGTTAAGCTAAATGCCTTTTTGAATGAACGAGAGATAAAGCTCAAGCTCGAGTATCCTTTTGAACTTGGGTAAGTCTATGAGCTGGCTCATCAGTTCTCCTGGAGATATTTTAGTCATTGGGAGTTAATCATTACCTGGAAGTATGTGGAATAAAACCCTATTGAAAGGCACCCACAATGCAGTGTTGTGCTGGGGAAGGGAGGCAGACGTTGAGTCAGGGCTGTCAGTTATTCATTGCACTTCAGGCACCCATGACGTGATTCTTTCCAACATTGATTTACAGGAAGATACTGATCTGCTGGAGGAGGCTCTCAACTGGAGCAAGACCCTCCCCACCCTGATCAGGGGAGACATTTAAGTGTCTAACTGCCAGAAATCCACCACAAAAATTTAAAACACTATGAGACATACTTAAAGGTAACGGGGTTAATGAGTTAATGGCAATTTGGAAGAGGCATGGACTCCAAAACTGGGGAGTTCCTCCCTTGCTCTGCAGTGTAGGAACTTTCCTGCACATAGGAAAAACACAAACACCCTCTTCTGCCTGTGTCATGTCAACCTGAAGATAAAAGGGGGTGGCTACATGACCTACAGGTCAAAAAAACAGTGACAATTTCAAGCAAGATGATCTAATAAATAGTGCCAGCAGTGCACTGAACATGCTCATAATGTCTTGTGGAAAGTACATATTTGTCATGTTCTCCTGATGTCATCATTTTGTGATCAATATTTATGGTTTTAAATATATACAGAAGCAAACAAAGCCACTGCAGTTATTTATCCAGACTGTGCTGACACACAGCTACTCATGATGCCTGTGTGGGCACGTTGCTGATAAACCCCCTCATTTTTACTAGACCTCCTCCATCACCAGTTTGCTCACAGGGAGTAATAAAGTCTATTTTTTCCTTCATCCTGAACTGATATTTATGTTCTCCTGTGTTACCACCTGATCCATCCTCACTGCTTCTATAGGAGCATTATTCTTTTCTTCCCCTGATGCTCCCTTTTTGGTTTATTTGCTCTGCTCGTGTGTTGAGCAATGAGAGTTTTATTGGTTCTGTGCTGCTTCTGTGACAGTGGAGATTGTTCCTTGGAAGAAATTGCTCCTCTCCTGCAAGCAGAACCAGCTCAGGGTCAGACAGGGCATCACAAGCTCCAACCTGGGCAGGAGAAATTCCACAGCTCAGCTCTTGTGAACCACTCTCTGTTTATGTCTATTAATGCTCTGAATAACAGCACAGGCATCAAAGGGACCTTGATTCCATTCTACAAGGGCAGGATGTAAGTATTGCCAGAAAAAAAGAACAGTCTCCTGTCAGGAGCAGGGGATTTCCAAACCTGAGAGCCAGGCTGGAGGAGAGCCAAGCAGAGGAGGCGTGGAAGGCAGGGCAAGGTCAGAGAGGGAGCAAAGCTTTGCTGGAGCTGATTTTAAACAACTACTTGAGGTGTTTGCTGTGGTTCTACTACTGGATGAGAGGAACTGCTGCTAGCGTGGCACTGTGGGACCAAAGCAGGCAAGGAGCATCTTCTGGTGGTGATAAAGATCATTATTACAAGTGGATTTTCTGCCCTGGGGAGGGACAGTAGCATTTGCAGCTCTACCCTCTAGACGATTTGCTAAGGGAAGAAAACCCAATCTCTACCTGACTTTAATAAGACACCTCTGCAGAGGCAGCCAGGAGGCTTTGTGGTGTGAGTGCTGCTCCTAGAGGGTCTGGCAGGGTCTCATTCCAGGGGCAGCCAGCACTAAATGACACCTCACTTTGATCAGGCTCTACCTCCCAGCTGACAAACCTGCAGATGGCCAAGTCTTGCCTTGGAGCAATGGGAAACAAACCCTATAGGAGGAACCCACCCTCAGGTTTGTACCTCCAAACCCTGAGAAAAGGGAGGGAACAGCTGCAGGAGCAGAATTGCCCTGGCTCTGCTGGAGCAGCTCCTTCAGTTGCTACTGGGAGAAAGTGTATGGGGCAAATCTGCATTAATTTGTGTTTTCTTATCTATAGGATAGATGAGAGGTTTGGATACCACTGAGATGCTGACCAGGTGTCCCAATCCAACCTCCCAATCCTCTCACACTGGATCACTTTGATTTAAGAAGCATATCCCTATCTTCCTGACCTTCCAAAATGCAATGTTGTTCATGATAGAACAGGCATATTATGGATCTCCCCAAGCCCCTGCACTCTTAACACAGTGTGAAAGTTTAATTAAAACTTTGCCAGAGAAGTAGATCAGGACAACTGGATCATTCTCCTTCCATAGCATGCTTCAGCAAGCTGATGCAGATCCTTAGGTGAGTGAGGTGGATCCATATTACAAGACACACCATGTGTCAGGCCAAACACATTAAAGGCTGAAGTTAAAATTTAATACGGGTCATGAGTCACTCAGACTTATTCAGCCATCCAGAATGAATATGAAAAGTATGAGTAACCAGGGGTGGTTTTTATTCTGTTTTTATATAAGCAGGAGGATGAGACACCTAAACAAAAGTTCACGCCTCACCTCAGTCTAGATCAACTCCCAACTCCTTGTAAACACAAGCTTAATCATACCCAAGCTCAGCTGGGCAAAGTTGTTCTCTAATACTTCTCACCACATGAACAGTTTGTTTCAGTAGCATGGAAATATTCTGTTCTCAGAAAAAAAAAGGGCTTTTTTCCCCTCCTTATTGTAGAATGTGTTGATGAAGTATCTGATGATGATGTTCACCACAGGCTATTATTAAAAGCAATAAGGTTCCTCATTCCCTTTCTGGTGAGCCTGTGGTAGCTCAGAACCTGCCTCTGCCACCGGGGCCAGCACAGAAGCTCTTTGCCAGGAGGAAGAGGAACATTTTTTTGGCATCCTGAATAGCTCTAGAGTGAAAGACCATTGTTCCCAACAGAGGTGGTGGCAGAGCAGAAGAATCACTGAGAGCACTGCAGGCAGCAGGTCTATCCATAGCAGAGCTTCTCCCCAGGGGACGATGTCTGGGGGGCGCCTTCATTAGCTGCTGACAGCAGCCAGACTGTGCTGCGCTGGGAGCAGAGGGAAACCCTCCTCAGATGGCCCCAGCCACAACTGAGGAAACCCACACAAGAGAGAACTGGCAAGTGTGGAGCTTCCCTCCCTCTTCAGGAGTTACTCAGAGCCCTCCTGGAAGGCTCCATGCCCTCGCTGTCGGCAGAGCAAGCCCCGGCTGTGCAGACGCGCTGCTGTCGCCTCCATGTGCTCTTGGAAACGGCCCAGGCTGTGGGAGGTGGGGTCTGAATTCCACATCAGTTACTAATCCTAAGGAAAACCCCCAAATATCTTGGGATTTGTTGCTTTTAATAGGCAGAAGGCACCTACCAAACCTTGTTGCCTGTCATTCAATGACATGTTTGACCACACTCTGCATGCAATGACACTTCCATGGCCAGCAGGACCTGTGCACCTCAACCTCCAACTCACAAAAATGGGCTTGCACAGCCCAAATGACCTCTATCCTGACAACCAGGGATCCTCACCCCCTCCACAAGCTTAAAACCACCTGTCCCTACTGAACCATCTTGAGGGAGTTTGCCTGCAGGTGCTCTCCACATTCTAAAGGTCACACTACCAGCTAATAACTGAAACACAACATTTTCTACATGCAATGCCTAATTTTCTCCAGAAATAAAAAGAAAACCACATCACCTTACCTGCTGGTCCCATTCCTCAGGTGTAGGGCAGGCTCTGTGACACTGCAGCTGTCCTTGGACGTAGCTCAGCTTTCTGCTAGATCATCAGGAGCTTCTCTTTCCTTACATGGCAGCTCCTTGCTCCTGAAGCCAAGCCTCTTTTAAAAGCACACCACCAGCCTTCTTCTAACTTGGGTTTTCTCCAGGCTCTCTGGGGATCTGTGTTTCAAACATTAATTATTAGCTTTCTGTAGCAGGTTTTCCCCTCTCCAAGCTCTATCTCATCTAGAAAGCTCAAAGAAAACTGACCTAAAATGCCATTAGTGGAAAGTCCTTCCCGGAGGGAACACTGATGGCCCTTCATAACCAGGCTATTTATAAGAATGGTGACCATGTGTCCAGCTCCACAGCACAATGAGCATGAGGCAGCCCACACGAGACACGATGACAGAAGCTTTTCATAAAATCAAAACTGGAATTCAGGGGCTGTATTGTCAAGAGTGATTTAAGCAACCACTTTTTTTCCCCCCACTCCAGAGGGAAGGAATAAAAGCCTTCTTAGTACAGGGACGTACAGCACAACGTCACTGGAATGTCCATTATTTTAAAGGGTAATGTTGAAACTATTGATTTTTGTAAGTTTTATATTCATTGCAATCCTAATCCACCTCCTTTCTGCAATGCATGTCTCGTGGAAGACAGGAGATGAGAAGCTGGGAGAGCACTGAAAGGGAAAGCAGATGGAAACCAGGCAGGGATGAGATGAGGATCTAACATAGGGTTAGGGATGTATTTAGTGGAGACCCAGAAAAATCCTGAGAAGAGGCCGGGAAAAGACACTCCTTGAAGCAGGGCATAGAATCATTTAGGTTGGAAAAGACCTCTAGGATCAGCAAGTCCAACCTTCATCCCAACATCTCCCTGACCCCCAGACCATGTCCCAAAGCTCCACATCTACTCCTCTGTTGAACCCCTCCAGGGATGGGGACTCCACCACCTCCCTGGGCAGCCTGGGCCAGGGCCTGACCACTCTTCCAGCAAAGAACTTCTTCCTAATGTCCAACCTAAACCTCCCCTGGTGCAACTTGAGGCCATCACCTCTTGTCCTGTCATTAGTTCCTTGGGAGAAGAGCCCAACCTCAGCCTCACCACAACCTCCTTTAGGTAGTTGTAGAGAGCAATGAGGTCTCCTCTCAGCCTCCTCTTCTCCAAGCTAAACAATCCCAGTTCCTTCAGGTGCTCCTCATACAACATGTTCTCCAGCCCCCTCACCAGCCTCGTTGCCCTTCTCTGCACCCTCTCCAGCCCCTCAGTGTCCTTCTTACCCTGTGGCACCCAAAACTGGACCCAGTGCTCACTCATATGTCCTCTCCCCATCCTTGCCTTTAAAGAAAAGGAATCCCTCAGCAAACTTTACTCACCTTGCACCAGTTGGTTAAGCACCCTTAAAAATGGAATTAAATGTCTCATGAATGACTTTTCAATAATAACTGGCAATAAAACTCCCCCACTGAACTTCTGGGCTGTGCTCAACACAGTGGAAAAGCACAATATACTGTTATAATCATTTTAACATCAAAGTACTGCCAAAAAATACAGGAGCACAATCTGTAGATACCAAGTAATTTATCAGATGTGAGAGGGGTTTTTGTTTTGCTTGTTTCTAGTATTTTTATTTACTTAAATAAGTGTAGTCTCTTCCCAAGAGCAGCTTGCCAAATTGTCCTTTCAGCAGAGTGTTTCTAGCTACATTTTTAGCACATTATTCCTTCATTTTTTCAATCTGATGACTCAAGGAGGACAGGTATGGAGCCACAACCAGCCTGGATGCCAGACACATGCTGGGGAGGGCAGAATATCCTCAGTTCTAAGTAGTTTTCATACAGGGCTTTATTTTATCACTCCCATAATGCAGTGTTAATAGCCACAAACTATTAATAAGGAAAATGTACATCAGTGAAACTATAATTTTCACAATTATTTGAAGAGTTCCCTGTTGTCCCATGATTACAGGTGTGGGGTAGGACTGAATTCTTAGCAGGCACCACAGATCGTGTCACTATAACTTTACAATTGCCTTTTTAAAACATTATTAATGCAGTAAAATATCTGAAAAAGCTAGAATGGGGTTTAGGCTACATAAATGAACCATGACCCTCATTGGTGTTTAAAAAAGAAAAGATATTAAAGTGATGTATAGTTCATAGAATGCTTTGGGTTGGAAGGGACCTCCAAAGGTTATCTAGTCCAGCAACCCTCTAAACCATCTAAACTTCAAGAGTATTATCTCCATAGCCAAATCAATTTCTGAAAAACCTTACAAAGTAAAGCCCTTGCCACTGATGTTATTTATTTCATGTTATTTGCACAAATTACCAAAAGAAATGAGCATTCACCACCTTATCTATATTTCAGAATGAATCCTGCTCTCTTGGCAGCCACCATTAGCATTTTATCAAGGAGCTTCTCGAAACCATTGAGCAATTATTTATAAATACATTTTTAATTCACCACTTGCGTGGACTTTTTGTATTCTCAGCTGCAAATTACAATGGGAACAGCCCCAGACTATGTGCTAGGAAGATTTTTCACCAGGCATTGGACTACTTACCATTCATGACAGACCTTTCCATTCAGAAAGTGCTGAATGCATGACCAGCCCCATTGTCCCAAACCTCTGCTAGACAGATCGTTTGTCTCTATTGTGGTAATAAAGAGATTCCTGCCATTCTGGCATGAAGAAACCAGAAGTAATCTATTAGCTTTACTTTCCCTCCCCTCCTTCACAAGGAGCCCATGCGAGCGAGCGCATAGCTGAGAGGGCTCTGAAGATAGTACCCTATTGAATGACAGACTGCTTGCTTGATTTACATGGAATACCAAGTGCTCCTATGAGGAAAGGTTAAAATTAGATTGACGAGCAAATGTGCTACCAGACTGCTGGCTGACAAATGGCAAAGTCATGCCAACGGATTGCTGATTCTGGAGGCGCCCAAGCAGCGAGCAGGAGGAGAGGGATTCATGTGCTAGAATCCCTCCACGTTCAGCATAAACAAAGAGGCCTCGGGGTCTGCACCAGGAACATCTTAGCTATACGTCATTTATGGCAACAAATAAGCCAGGGGAGCAATTTCATTATTGGAGATGGAGTTGGAGTGACTCGTGTTTTCTGGAGTCAGAGTGGGGCTGCTCTGCTGTCGGTTCAATCAGCCCGGAATGATGCCCCCTTGAATGACTGCATTGTTCCTCCAATAAATTGACTATTGTTGCTGCATCCTCCTTCCTCCTACCAGTCACACAATGAAAATAGAGATTAAGTCATGTAGCTTTCCACAGTGGCTCTTAGATTAAAGTCTGATTTAATCGTGTAGCCTAGTTCAGTGGTGGTACCTCCTTGGTCCTTCTCCTTTCTCCTCACCAAGTTCTGCTGAGGTCCCTGCGGTCAGCTCTAGTAAAACTGGTTGATTAAGGGGTGTTAACTAAGGAAAAATTTTAACTCGTCCACCTGAAGGCATTTTAGTGCTTAAAATTCAGCATCACCAAGAGCCCTTCGTGCTCTGGGTACTCAGCAGAGCTGCAAATAAAGCTCAGTGAGAGACGGGTGCTAAAATCAATATGTCAGCCCTGGAAGGATTAGCTCTAATGATTAGCAGCTGGATAATGGCAATAATGAATAATAGCCTGTCAGATTTCTGTCTCTAAACAGGAAATGCCATTCAAAGAGACAGAAACAAGTTAAATTAGTGATGGCTGCCACTTTTTAATTCATCCTATATGGGTTAACTTGTTACTACTCAAAATTTAAAAAGCTGTTACCTTATGAAGTGGACAACCCAGAACTGGGTATTTCTTCCTGTAGAGTTAATGGGAATCCTGCAGCTCACTCCTGTGAAATTACAGGTTGGCTACAGAGTGAATTTTTCAATTAAATACGAATTAAATAGGAATTTACAGAGCAGCCAAGATAGGCTCCAACCCACTCTTCTTTGGAACAACTTTTTTTTGACATTTTGTTAATAACAAAACTACTCTAAAGCTTTAACAGCCCCAACCCCACTTGCCAACCTGTTTCCTTAGGGAAAAGTGTTCTTATTCCCTTTCAAACCACCACGCCAGACAGCCCGTTAGGGGAGGGAGCTGGTTGTCCCCATTAGTCATCACCTTGTCAGGATGACTGGCAGCCAGTGGCCTCCAGGCTTGCCTGAGAAGCTAAAGCTAGTGAAGATCTTCTGAAGTCTGGACTGGGGAGACACCTCTAGACCCACCGCCCCTCAGTGACACCTGAAAAGCTGCCCCAATATTTTATGCCAGGTCTTTACTACGTCTGGTAGTTTCTTCCTCTTCCAAAACTACTGTCAAGCAACAGGGGAGGGACAAAAGAGGGATTGAAGGTTTGAATTGCAGCAGGGTCCCTTTTCCAGCCTCCTCCCCCTCCAACATTATTCTTGCAAGTGATTGATGACCAGAGATATGCAGGAACAATTTGGTGCTTTCTAAAATAATCCACTAGGGTGCAAAATATCCTCTATAAAAAGCGTGGCCATTTCTAGAGAGAAAATAAAAAAATCTCTGCTTTTTAAAGCGAGGCATACGGAATGGAATTTACCATCAAAGCCTTCCCAAGTAGCAGTTATTAAAGTGGATATTAGGCTGGATTCAGCTCCTGTGCAAACGGTTGTAGCTCCTGTGAGGACGATCACAGTGACAGGCTGGTTCCAGTCCTGGAGGCAGGAAAGTGAGAGACGCTGGCAGAGCATCTGCTGGGTACAGCAGGAAAAGTCTGTCTGCTTGGCAGAGCCATTGTCCTGGGGTCACACCAAGCCTCAGTGGGGTCCTGCTTGCAGCAGCACAGAAAACCTGTGACAAACACAGCCAGGCTGACACTGAGGGGGTGCCAAAAGAAGATACTCACAAGTAGGGGAGACTTAAATCAAGAATTAAAAAAAATCAAGAATTAAAAAGGTCGAGAATTAAAAAGGTCGAGAATTAAAAAAATCAAGAGTTAAAAAAATCAAGAGTTAAAAAAATCAAGAGTTAAAAAAATCAAGAGTTAAAAAAATCAAGAGTTAAAAAAATCAAGAGTTAAAAAAATCAAGAGTTAAAAAAATCAAGAGTTAAAAAAATCAAGAGTTAAAAAAATCAAGAGTTAAAAAAATCAAGAGTTAAAAAAATCAAGAGTTAAAAAAATCAAGAGTTAAAAAAATCAAGAGTTAAAAAAATCAAGAGTTAAAAAAATCAAGAGTTAAAAAAATCAAGAGTTAAAAAAATCAAGAGTTAAAAAAATCAAGAGTTAAAAAAATCAAGAGTTAAAAAAATCAAGAGTTAAAAAAATCAAGAGTTAAAAAAATCAAGAGTTAAAAAAATCAAGAGTTAAAAAAATCAAGAGTTAAAAAAATCAAGAGTTAAAAAAATCAAGAGTTAAAAAAATCAAGAGTTAAAAAAATCAAGAGTTAAAAAAATCAAGAGTTAAAAAAATCAAGAGTTAAAAAAATCAAGAGTTAAAAAAATCAAGAGTTAAAAAAATCAAGAGTTAAAAAAATCAAGAGTTAAAAAAATCAAGAGTTAAAAAAATAAAAAATAATAATTAAAAATAAATTTAAAAATCAAGAATTAAAAATAATAATTTAAAAATCAAGAATTAAAAAGATCAAGAATTTTTAAAATCAATAATTAAAAAAATCAATAATAAAACCCCAAGAATTAAAAAAATAGACAATTAAAAAACAAACAAGACAAACCCAGAGAAGGAAGACCTTCAGGTCTGAAATCTGAAAAAAAAATTTTTAAAAATTAATTTTTTTTTATTTATGTCTTTTTCTCCTTGTTCAACATATAAAACAACCCTCAAAAATTGCAAACACATGCCTGGATCAGCTCCTCTTCCAGAGATCCAAGCCTGTGTCTGTGCACTGCTTAGCCCCAGGCTGGGGGTAGGCAAAACAGAGAAATACTTTCTATTTCCAGCCTTCACAATATTTTTATTCATGCCAGGCTATGAACTGCCCTATTTGTTCTGGTTGCTCTTTGGGCCTTTCTTTGTGCCCGACGGAGCAATTTGGCCTGGTCCAGAAGTGATTCATCCCATTGCTCTGAAGAGGCACCAAACCCCTGGCAGGGATTAACAAATACTTGTTGTAGTCCACAGCCAAGAGGCAGATTGTGGAGGTCAGAGCCAGGCTGGGGAGCTGCCTGGGGTGGCTGATGATGAAGTCCAAGGCTGGACATCCAGCAGAACCTGAGGTGAACACAACTGAGGAGTGTGGACGAGTCAATTCCCCTTCACCAAGAGGGATGCTACAAAAATCTTTTGGGACTTGAAGCAGCAACACCCTCTGTGGGTTCATTTATTCATTAGATTCAGGCCACACAAGGCAAAAAAAAGAACAATTTCTGCTGTACCCCCTCCCACCTTCCTCACCTGAGTCAGTAATTTGGATATAGACATAAGAACTCACCTTTAGTGCCCACCAAAAGGTCTTCTTGAGCAACCTCAGCAAAAATGAGCAGCCTTTTCTCTACCACCCCAAATACTTGGCATAGTTTTGTTTTGTAGCACAGATTTTTCACTGAGCTCCCAAGACAGCAATTTATCCTCATACCTTTATCTCCTCCCTTAAAAGGTGTTTGTTTCTTTTAAATGACTATATATCCTAATTAGCCTGGCTCTTACAAAGATATAATAATCATGATAATAAAAAGGATGCTCCCTGGAGTACATGCAAATTTGATTTAATAGGAAAAAGGTTCCTTCCTGTGCTCTGGGCTGAGTCTTTGCATTCTGCTTGGCTCCTCCAGCATTCCCTGGCTGTTTGGCTCCTCTCGTGTTCGTCTGGCACATCGAAGCTACTTGTCGATTTTCCCTGACCCTGCCTGGAGCACTTGGAGTTTTGGTGATGTTGTGATTTTGATTAGATACATTTTCTTCCTTTTTTTTTTCCTCCCCCCTTCTTGCCTGCTGTGCAGCGAAAGCACCCGAACACATTGCATTGACTCAAAGAAAATTACAGCTTTTTTTTCCCCCCCTCTATTGCTGTCCTAATGATGAGCAAACCCATATTATTAGACACGTGAGCATTGTGCAAAGGCAGGAGGAGGTTTTGCTTTTAATACTAGGTAAATAAATGCATATAGAATTCCATACTATGAATGGAAGTTCACCTTTTGTGAGGGTTTCAGCTTATAATGCAGATGCCCTCTGGTGGCTACAAGACAAGGTGTTATTTGAGCTCTTGGGTAAGAACAGCAGCAGTGGGACAAGTGGGGTGGGGGGGTCTCCCCAGGCTGACCCCACGACTGCACCAGCAGCCAGAGGTGGCTGCAGAGGAAGACCCTGAGCCCAGAAGTGCTCACTCACCTCTCTGAGTCCAGGGACAAAGGGATGGATCCAATGGTTGGGACAGCTGAAGTTCAGGAACTTCATTGCAGCCTTGAAATGGGGCAACACTGCAGAGCTGGAACCACTGAGCTCATTGGAACACACTGGGGGTTTCTCCCACATTGATTTCCCAGAGAGGAATTGCTACTTTCATCTGCAAAATATTTTGGGGAGAGGAATTCCTGGAACTGTTTGATTCAATTTTTTTTTTTAAATAACTGAAATCAGGATTTTCAACATTTCAAGACAGAATTTGCCCTAGAATGGAGGGTAAAGCTTTGGTGTTTCTAGAGACACCGCAGTGAAAATGGAGCCAGAGCACCCTCTTAAATATAAACGTAGTTTCCTAAGGACTTCAAACCCAAGGGTTCCCTCTCCCCTACCCAAGCTCACCTCCCTGTTGCTCTCCTTCAGCAGCTTCTGTGGGTCAAGAGCTCATGGGCCAACAATTGCACAAGTGGCAATGAGCTTTTTACTGTGACTTATTGACGAGCTGCCTCCTTCCCACTCCCAACCAACCTCCTGCCTCCGCACAGCTGGGACTTGTTAACTATGGCCAGTGAGCAGAGCAGGGCTGGAGGAGGTCAGGAACCTACAGCTGGGAACTTGTGGAGCATTTTATTTCACCACCAGCTCCACTGGCCTCTCTTAAAGCTGTCTGAAATGTAGTTTTCACTCTGTTCTGGCAAACACAGACACTTGGAGCTCTTTGAACACCCACTGGATGTTCCCTTGACGTGAGGAGGACCTGGAGTATGTCACGGCTGCAGCTGCTGCCACCAGCCTCCCTTCCCTCTCCCAGGGCTGGAGCTCCATGTGCACCAGGGCTCAGCTCTGATGTGACCCAGCTGCACCACCTCAGTCAAAAAAAAGCTGTGGAGAGAGAAGAAAGATAAAATCCCAGACACAGGCAGAGCTGTTGGGACAGGACTGCCAGCAGCTCGAGGATGTAGAAGGGAAAGCAGCAACGTGGTGAGGTATAAAAGCTAAAGGAGAAGATTGAGGCTCAGCAGGTTGGTTCCATCAGTGCCAGGATGATGGAGCTTGGCAGAAGATGGAAACATAACAATGGTGAGGGACTGACCCTTCCCTTCCTGGCCACCAAAGCCACCACAGGTACCTCACTCATGCTTGTGAAATCCCACCTTCCTTTTCTGTGGGCTAGCCCATAAATAACTAGTTTATGCACCTAATTACGTATATTCTGCTCACAGATTGCCCTTGAGAATGGCTCAAAGCATACATGAACAAACTGATACAAAACAGGCTCTAATAAAACCTGTAAACACATTTTCATATCTTTTTACATTCACTGGGAAGCAAAAAAAAAGATTAGCAGGGTCCTTTCTCATTGGTGGAAAAGCATTTCCCACTGGGGAAAGACTGAAGCACACAAAGGAGAAGCAATTTTCTATTTTTGCTTGCAAAAAGAGATAAAACTATTTACCAAAACATCCTATTTACTAGGAAATTTTCTCTTGACTGTCTTTTAAACCATCGTTTTACTCCATTACCCTTAAGTGCTTCACAGATACTGCTTAAAAATGTCAGGAATTTTCACATTCCTCCTGCAGATGACTACATGCAGAAAGAATTTTCCAGATATTTCTTTTTAACACTATCATGGGCTCTGAACCACCAAAGCTCCTCAGAAAGCTGCCTGAGCAGGTTGAACACCTGTGGTGTGCATGGGGAAAGTCTTTAGGGTGCCACCTACCTTCAAGTTCTCCCAAAATCTCTTTGTAGTCCAGGGAAGCTGTTGAAAGATCACGTTATGCAGCTGAATAACCACAGCAGAACTCAGGACACCTCTGATGTGAATAGAGGGAGGGGAAACTGTTGAGAAAGGCAAGAAAACTTAAAACACTTCAAGGTTGTTCTTCAATTGTCCTTTTTTCTTGGACATGGAAAAACCAAATGCAAACCACAGTGGTGTTTTGCTATGAGAGGATTTCTCCTTACTCCAGAAATGTGCAAGCTGGAGATGCAGCCAGAGCTGTCCTGCAAAGGCAAGACTGACTCATCCCACAGGCTGGTTTTTACACCCTCCCTCTGGTCACTGCACTGTAAATCTCTGCTGCTTGGCTTCTCTTCCCTAGCTGGAGGAGCAGCTGCCAAGCAGAATAGGGTTTGTACATCCTAACCCCTCTCCTGGATGGAATTAATGGACCACGTCTGAAAGCCAAGAGCCTCAGCTTTGTTTGGGTTAATCAACGCCAGGATTTGTTGGCTGGGGGAAGGTCCAGATGATCTCTCACAGCTGAAGGAGCCCATGAGTGTTGCAAGGTAGCAGCCCACATGTCTCAAATGCCACCAAAGAACACGTTGGCTTGCACAAGAAGAAGCTGCTGGACAGGATGGGCTTGAGGAGCTTATTCCAGCGTGTGGAAGAGTTTGCAAATAACTCTGGAGCAGCTGATGAGAGCCAAAGGAACAAGTGCAGCAAAGTGTGCACAGGAGGAAGAGGAGGAGCACATCTCACATCAATGTCCTGGCACAGAAAACGCATTTCTCAGCTGATGCTTCTGCAGAAAACGAGGTGGCAAAGTTTTAGTCAAGCACCAAGTCTGGTGGAGGTACCAGCACATAAAGTAAAGCTGAAAGGGGAGAGCAAAGCAGCACTTTTTAAATTAATTTCTTTTTTTCCCTGAGGAAAAACTGGCGAAGAGGAGAGCAGGAAAGTGCTTCTCTGACTTACTCCAAATATTCTAGCCCAATATATGCAAAGTCATGAGCAGAGCTCAGCTTTTGACAGCCCTGCTGTTAATGCACTGCTTGCACTTGCCTTGTGCCTGCCCTGTTTAGTTAACCTAGAAAAGAGGGGAAGAGAAAAACATTTTGTTCAGCACCTCCAGAAAGGCTGATTTCTAACCACCACCAACCAAGAAACAAGAGGTTCTGTGCATAATCTTGCACAAAATATCACTGTAAAACCACCCCGTATCAACATGATGCTTAGCAGTATTTATCAACTGATAAAACATTTTATGAACAGCTTGTTTGCAAAGAGGGTTCCAAATTAATTGTAGGTGAGAGGATGGAGCTAATGTTTGAACAAGACACTTGGTTATGAGTTTTATGATATATAATAAAAGTCTATTGCATAAAGAGGTTGCATTATTGCAGATTGCCTGATGGAAATGATACACACAAGGTTATTGTAGCAGGGAAAAGGTGATATCTGGAAGCATTCACTTCTTATCAAATATATTTGGGGTTATGGTAAGAGAGCCAAGTTTATCTTGGGGCTAATTAGGAAAGCAAATAGAGGGGAAAAAGCTTTTCCAACCTGCATTATTCTGAGTCTATTACATAGAGCTCTTGTAACATAGTATTTATACTTAGCTCAGAAAGACTGCTCATTAATCTGAGATTAATTATGGGGGTGAACAGGAATAATGTAACATCACCTTTTAAAAAATTTCTGTATTTATCTTCTCAACCTTTGCATTTCAGACAGGCAACACTAGGCCAGTATTTAATGACCACAAATGGTACAAATGGCATTTCTTCAGTTACAGGAGTGTAAATGTGTCTTCTAGGATCAAGTCCAACATCTCCCTGACCCCCAGACCATGTCCCAAAGTTCCACATCTACTCGTTTGTTGAAACCCTCCAGGGATGGGGACTCCAGCACCTCCCTGGGCAGCCTGGGCCAGGGCCTGACCACTCTGCCAGTAAAGAACTTCTTCCTAATGTCCAATCTAAACCTCGCCTGGTGCTACTTGAGGCCATCACCTCTTGTCATTAGTTACTTGGGAGAAGAACTCAACCACAACCTCCTTTTAGGTAGCTGTAGAGAGCAATGAGGTCTCCTCTCAGCCTCCTCTTCTCCAAGCTCCCCAGGTGCTCCTCATACGACATGTTCTCCAGACCTCTCACCAGCTTCATTGCCCTTCTCTACACCCACTGAAGCATCACCTCTGCTCTCCTACCAACACCACTCCACTTAGGAGGAGAAAAGCACTTTCAGGCAGCAGTTCCATGCCATGAACTCCTGAAGTGACCCCTCCATCTCCACCCTTCCTTCTAGATCACCAGCTTGTATTTCCAACTCCAGTGTACAGGTCTGGTCACACCCAACTCTCCATGGGGCCTGGCACAGAACGACAGAGTTTTACATTCAGAATATATTTTATATATATATCTTCATATCCATGCATAAATATTATATATATATTTATAGATATTCATATATAAAGATTATATATATTTATATATATATATATTCATCATATAT
>VYZX01026953.1:72314-86251 GCA_013401335.1 Brachypteracias leptosomus
TGTTGGTTCACCACTCCTGCCAGACATCTAAAGCCCCTTAAATACTTAGAATCATAGAATCATTTAGGTTGCAAAGGACTTCAAAGATCACCATGTCCAACCTTTGTCCAACATCTCCCTAGACCATGTCTTGAAGCACCACATCTACTTGTTTGTTGAACTTCTACCATCATCCCCAGAGTCCCATGGACAGGACACAGGCAGAGAGACAAGTCTTGAAAAAAACCCTGAGATATTTTCTGCTAGATGGAAATATTTCTTCCCTCCTTTTGGGATTGACTTTCAAATTAGAGTAGTAGTATTCTTTTCTTTTTCAATCAGAAAAAGAGCAACTGGGAGTTAAAAACTGGCAAACACTTGAACTCTCCCTTCCCTCAGGCAAAAATTCAATTGCAAAAATACTGGCACAGCCTGACTCAAGCTTTGGCTACATCTACTCCTACTATGATAGTAACTGGCTTGGTGCTGTCATTTGGGTGAACCAACACTAGCCCAAACTTTACTTGTTCTCCTTTAATAAGAACCAATCTAGGAACAGGTTATACCTTGCTCAAAGAAAAAAAAACCTAAAAGCTGCTCTTGTGATACGTCCTGTTGTGTAGATGATGAAAGCTGCAGGTTTCAGAGAGAATAATCAGTAATGAAGATGTGACTAATAAACTGTGAAACTCCTCTGGCCAAGAACGTCCCCAATTCAGAATATTTCAATTTAATTTTCAATTCCCGTTACTGGAGCATTTGAAGCATAATGATAATAACTCCATCTATGAGTCTATCTACAGTAATTTAAGCTCCCTGCTGTGTATATTGAAATATTGGTAACAACATTTCTGGCAACATCAAGTATTGATGTTTCAACCCTATCTCAACAAGCCCAGAAAAGTGATGCTCTATTCCTAAAAAGTCCATTTCCATACCTACTACCAACTTTTCCTTGGATTCTGAATATCTGAGAGTCTTAGATGGATAAATAATTTATATATTAATAAATAGCAGCTAATTTGACTGGAATATTTTTGTGGGAAGAACTTGCTAGAGTTTCTGAGGTACTGCTGTACAAAGCAGAATGATTCACTATATTGAAAAATAAAGTGTACATATGTATATATATCTCCAATACATATATTATATACTATATACTATATATTATATATTGCATATTATATTATATATTAATATATATACACACTGTCTGCCAAAAGCAAACATTGTGTTGTGTAAAACACTTCAGAAATTAATATAAAATTAATATAAAATTAATCCAGCTGCCCTGTAACCCAGAATACACTGTTTTAACTCCTACATAATGCTTGCTCAAAGGCATTAGACCTCCAAATTAATATTATACTGCCCTTCCTCAGTCTTCTCACCTGGAATGGGAGGGTACAAACAGTAAAATGCCAAAATAGCTGATTTTTTAGCTTATACAGGGATAACTGGCATGCCTCAAACAGTTCTAAGACTTTATATCAAAGTACAAAAATTGTTCCATATCTTTCTCAGCAGGTTGAATCATTTATCAATGTCCCTCAAGATTGCACCTATCAAAAATTCCTTTTCAGGAAATTTTGGGCTCTAAGAATAAAAAACATGCATGACCTGTGATTTAATTTATTGATCAAAATAAAGTAACTTTTGGTTTAGAAACACCTCTACTATTAAGTGTTTTACTTCTAATATAAAAATATTGAATTTGAATGCTAATGTAATTTGAATTTTTAATAATTTTTCAAATTTCCTTCTCTAATGTCAAGCAAGTTTCTGTACCCTTCTTAGTACAACTACATAACACATTATTAGGTTTTTTCCCTTCCACAAACACCATGCAGAAAAGTTCAAAAAGCACGAAGAAATCTCTTTGAAATGGAATTTAACTAAATCCAAAAGGTTTTAAATAAGGAATAAAATATTTTAAAGATGTATTTTTGACATTAAGAGAACTAGACCAAGAGAAACTGAAAAATCATACATGAAATGCAGAATTAGCTACAAGAGAAAATGGAAAATCATACACGAAATGCAGAATTAGCTACAAGAGAAAATGGAAAATTATATATGAAATGCAGAATTAGCTACAAATACTTGAGCCAAGTTCAAGACTTTGTTTTGCAAGACCCCACGTATCTCATTAACTAAAATAAACACAGCCTTAATTTTTAAGGCCATCATTTTGCTGCTGTACCAGCACGAAGAGGCCCCTTCATTAAAATGAAGCATTATTGAGAATGCAGAAAACCAGATGCAGCCATTGATAAATAAAATATAAGCTCCCATGAACCATCTCAGCTCCTCAAATTCTCAATTCAAACCTGGTATGTGGAGACTGGAGAAGCAATATACGGTGTGATAGATGTCTGGGTGATCATTCTGTTTGCTGTAATACTGTAGGGTGATGGATAAAATCTGGAAAATGCAGAAATCTTTATTAAATACCAGCTCTGGGCATCTTTCATAATGTAATTTTATTTTTTTTTATAGCATGCCATTATTGAACATACCCATTTTGTAAAGCAGCTGTGGTGGGATCATAAGTGAGTGTCATTCCAGCCTTTTTTAAAAAAAAATAAAAAATAAAGAAGTGAAAGAGTTGACAAAATTCATTTTGATTGTAAATTCTTTCTCTTACTCTTTCTTCAGTTGTGTTATTTTTAACTGAAAATTTGTGTTGAAATCATTTATTGCTATAAATTATGGCCAGGTTAATTGACAGAAGGAATTATATAGTAAAGAGTGAGCAATATTGGCTAGGAATACAAATTTCCAGGTTCCTAGCATGGAGAATAAAATAAATCTCTGAAATTCCTGGCTAAGAGAATACGTGTGAGGGGCAGGGCACAAAGATGGTTACAACAGGGTGTTGCCCATAATATATTAACTCTAAGAATGAATGGGGAGTGCTGCTTTTCAGGAGACATCTGGATTTTCTTGTCTCTAAATTAATTAGCCTAAGCTTGCTAACCACCTATGAAATTATTATCTTGAATACTAAAGATTAATAAAGCTGGGACTAAAAAAAAAATAATGCTGCACTGCATTAATTCCATCTTATTCAAGTGCTGTGCATTTCAGAGCTGCAAAACTCAAAGGGTTATTGGCTACATGTAAATAAAGTTGTGTTTCAGGTCGTTTTATCTGAGAAATATCTCAGAAATATCAGAGAAATATCTCAGAAATATTCCTGACCAAGCTGAAAGATTTTAGTGTTCACTTCAACGAGTGTTTCGCATTTTGCCTTTTCCCCCTCTTAAAGGGAATTAAGCATTTTATAGAGCTGCAAATCATCAGGTGAGAGTTGCCTGCACATTTTCAAGAGCCAAGAAGCCTCCATGCCTCCTTCTCCTGAGCTCTCCCTACTGCACACCCCCACTGAAGCTTGAAGGGAGGACTTACAAGTCTCACCTCGCCTTCTCTGTGCCACGCTCTCCCGTTCTGGATATATTTATTCTGGTTCTGCCTCTTCTTCTGTCCTCCATCAGCAAACTTGCACAACAGAGGTTCTGCAGGAACTGAGAAGAGAGAAGGAATGTGAGTTTTGAGACAGGAATTTAGTATGTTCCATGCTGAATTTGGTTTCCAAGTTAGATTTTCAATATGGCAATTAAATAATACAGACTCATCCTACAGCATCAAGGGCTGCTCTCCATGGCTGCCACACAAACAGCATCTGCAATGTCTTATACCTTTATTTTCAACTACTGCTGGAAAGAAACATGGTCTGTAAATCCTGAGTATATATTGGCCTGAGTCTGAATGAGATCTGCCATCTGAACCCTGAGCTTTGCTTCTCAGAAGGTACCTCTAAGGAGGGTGGAGAACAAATCTGGTCAAAGGTCTTTAAGAGATTCTCCCCACCCCTTGGAGGTTTGAGTAATGTCCCCAAACTTAAACTGCTCTGCTCATCCAGAACAGCCAGAAGAGCTGGCACAGCACCTCCACTTACCCTGACCACTGGGGTGGAGTGGGTACCTTTATCTCCTGGCACCTTCCACTGAGAAAATGCCACCACGGTATATTCCCTTTTTATCTCTGTTCTCTAAAAAGCACCAGAAATTCAAGATTTTTAACCTGTTTTTTGCATACTGGCATGAAGTGGTATTGATTATTTTTTTTTTACATAACAATCCTGACCACAACTTCAATTTTTAATGTCAAAACTGATGCAATGAAGAAGCAAAGTTTGCAGAGATTTTTTTTCCTCTGTTACTGGCTTCAACTGCCAGAGCTTCTGAGCACCTATAGCTGGAGCAGAGCTCTGCTACACCACACCCTCCCTAATCACAGGGTGGAAGCTCTGCTCTGAGCACTGCTCTGCCAGTAATTCCTGACACATGAGCTGTCCGAGCTGCACCAATGACACTCCTCCAGCCCTCCTCTGTCTGGAAACACCTTCCTGAGACATGGCTGGGTCTTAAACCACGGAGTTTCCTAATGCAGAGTAAACATATGGGGTGGGAGGGGCACCCACAAAACCCAACAGCAAGAAAAATTCCAGCCTAGCTGTAGAATGCAACTAAATCTATCAGTACAAGCAGGGCCAGTGCTGAGGTTCTCTTCACTCCATCTGCAAAAGATGATTGGTACTGAAGACCTCAGAGACTCAGAACCTGGCAGAGAGCCTGATTTTTAAGGCTTTGGCACACAAGTAGCACTAACAGCCAAGTCATCCCTGGCTTTGGATGGACACCTAAAACACCAGCTCTGGTTCTACTGGGAAAAGAGCCACGTTCTGCATGATACATCTTCTGACAGCCCCTCTCTAAAAGATGGAAGGGCTGGGAGATAGAACTGGTGTGTGCTTCCCTGTCTCATCTCCAACATTCACCACACATCCATGGGAGACTTGTGCCTCTCCTACTCATGTGCTGTTAGTCAGCACTCAAATAGCTTTAGAATCATAGAATCACTTAGGTTGGAAAAGACCTCCAGGATCAACAAGTCCAACCTTCATCTCAACATCTCCCTGACCCCTAGACCATGTCCCAAAGCACCACATCTACTGGTCGGTTGAACCCCGCCAGGGATGGGGACTCCACCCCCTCCCTGGGCAGTCTGGGCCAGGGCCTGACCACTCTTGCAGCAAAGAACTTCTTCCTAATGTCCAATCTAAACCTCCCCTGGTGCAACTTGAGGCCATCACCTCTTGTCTTGTTAGTTACTTGGGAGAAGAAACCAACCCCATCCTCACTAGAACCCCCTTCTAGGTAGCTGTAGAGGGTATATTTTTGCATATGTACTACCCCAAGCCTGCAGCAATTAAAAATAAAAGAAAACATTAATTTGTGATTTGCCAGAAGCTGATGAACACAGGTCATGGGAACCCTTGTTTTTCTGACCTTCCAGCTTCTCTTGCTCCTCACTGTGTCCACACAGCCAAATACCGAGGAAGCTCCAACTCATGTTAAGATAAAAACCAAAGCAGACCATCTATTTAATTCCACTAACTGCTATAAGAAGGCTGAACAGCATCTGCCTTCCCTGGTCTAGTTCAAGATCTCAATGCTGATAGTGAATTGGAAGCCTAACTTCAATTCTTGGCTGCTCTTCCTTACATGTGACCTGAGTACTGTTGCTGTCTTTGCAACTGATGGTCATGATAAGGAGATAAATCTTCATGGGAGTCCAGTATGATCTATTGATCTCCCTCCCACTGATCACAGCCCTTACTCTTCAAAATTAAATCTGAAATTCATTTCTTCAGCTTATCTTTCCTCATAGTTTTTCCACAAATACATAAGATAATCTCTCTTGCACGTACAAACATGAATGTGATAGATATAGAATCACAGAATGTGTTGGGTTGGAAGGGACCTCCAAAGGTCATCTCGTCATACCCCCCTACAAGAAGCAGGGACAGCTCTACCTAGGGCAGGTTGCTCAGAGCCCCATCAAGCCTCACCTTGAATGTCTCCAGGGATGGGGCCTCCACCACCTCCCTGGCCAACCTCTTCCACTGATCCACCACCCTCTTAGTATAGAACTTTGTCCTAATGTCCAACCTAAATCTCCCCTTTTCTAGCTTAAAACCATCACCCCTCGTCCTGTCGCTATGAACAAAAAATTCCAACAAACCCTACAAAAGAGTCAAGGTGGTCCAGGAAGGAAGAGAGAGTCATTTTTATTGTTTAATTGTTGGGAAGTGTGCAGACCCAGTGATGAAATTAATTAATCATCCAGTGACTTGCCTGTATAAATATTCAGAATTACCTCAGCTAATTTGTTCAGTGTCTACCTCAAATATGTGTCATGTAATATTACAAATCTAAGAACAAAACTGATGTTCTTCTGTTGGACTTTGTGTTTACACCCTTGATTTTACATCAACTTTGTTTTCAGATATTCAAATATGCAACAAAATTGCTTTAAAATACTATTCTTCTAATCACTTTTCAACTAAACTGCAGCTTTTAATGACTTTCATGGCTTATTTTTCTAGTGACAAAGGATATGAGACTAATGAATCCTGACATGAAAACCTCCCTTTACTGAGAGCTGGAAAATGTTGCCAAAAGCTGTGGGAATTCAGAAAAAAAGTAATTGTGCAACCCAAGATCTCAGTAGCTTTATATGTTTAAAGAGAAATGAAATATATACTCTTCACCACCCCAATCTTCACCTAAGGGTTAAATTTAATAATTTACTTGGGGTTTAATAATTTGCCATGGGAGTATATTTTGAGTGTTAAGTCGTATTTTCCTTGTCTGTTCCAGTGTTGCTCCTTAAAACTGAGCAACAATTACAAACTAAGAGGAGTAAAAGCCACTAATCTTTGATCTAATGGGTAAAATATTGGCTCCTCTGCCTTGAGTGTGACAATCAGGGGTAACACCAACACTGTGACCTCTGGATACCCTTCAGCAGGGGTTTTCAGACTGTGGTTCACGGATGATTTCTAAAGGATATGTGAGAGATAACTAAGAAATGTCAGTTTATGGTCAAGGGGCTTAAATTCACTATATAAAGATCTGCAGTGCTGGGTACTTTGTGTAGGTAAGCAAATAAAAAGGTAACTACTTCAAGGCTCCATTTTCACTCCTCTCCTACACTAGAAAGATGTTCAACAGATGAGTAGATGTGGTGCTCTGGGACATGGTCTAGGGATCAGGGAGATGTTGGGATGAAGGTTGGACTTGATCCTGGAGGTCTTTTCCAACCTAAATGATTCTATGTCCAAGATGAGGATCATTTCAGCAGTAGAGTCTATCAATACCTGGTGGACCTCTACCTAGTCTACAGTCAAGAGGGTCCAACACAAGACAAAAAGAACATTAAGTATCATCTTTAGGGAAGGGAGGTTAAGGATGCTGCTCTGCCCTCACTACTCATCTTCTGTGTCCTGGCTCCTCATACTACTCTAGTCTGGTTCCTCCAATTCACATCATGAGGTTCACGTTTCACAGGAGAACAGAAAAACTTTAAATATCACATTATTCACTGAAAACAGTTAATTCTTCAAAGAGAAAAGCAGAACTAAATGGAAAAGCTTAGAGATTATAACAATCATGAAATAAAAACACACAGTTGAGAAGATAAAAATATATATTAAAAAAAAAAATCAAAGTCCTGAGAGAACAGGACAGAAAGTCATAGTCCATAAGCCAGAACAAACTGTTAAAATAACTGACATTAAGTACAAACCCCAACTAGAACAAATGGTGAACCTAATACACTGCTCCTAACTAAGAGTTTTAGGATTACATCAACTTGCAGTGCATTTGAATTGCTCCTGAGCTAACAGTCCTCACTGAGACAAACAAGGACACACTAAATACTGAATATATTTCATTAAGCTAATAAGGAGCAGGGAAATAAAGCCTAAATAAACTTATTACAGCTGGATTCAGTATCATCAATACCAAGTCACTCAATTCCCTGTGCTACCCATGGCCCTCTCAGATTCTTCGAGGTTCTTCTGTTCTTCTCATGCTCCAGAGAAGTTCCACCAAGGCTTCCCCTAACTGTGTTTAACCCAGTCATCCAGTTAAACCCAAACTTGGTTAAAACAACAAAGCTGCATCATTGCAACCATGTTTGTGTTGAGCAGATGTTCTTCCTCCCACACCTATTTCATTAGAGGCCCATCTCTCCTCCCCTCCTCATCCTGATAACAATGTTTTTCTAGCCAGCTCCCTTGGCTGGTTTTAGCCACGTTTCTAGGACACAAGGTTTTAATTTAAATGTGGTTCCAGGTCTACAATTTTATTTTGCATGTATTGAAACTTGCTCCTCTCTAACCCCAAAGGATGCTGAACTATTTCAAAGTGGGGTGAACATCTCAAGACCTTTTTTAGTTCCCATTTTCTGATAATTACCAGTTTTCTGCAAATTTCTACCCCTAATTCATCACGCTTTTCTGGTAAATCCTTTCCCCCACACTGCAGAATTCATTCTTACAATTCCACGCCACAACTTTTTATTTCCACTTGCTTGAACCTGAGCCTATAAGGTTCAACTCCAGCTTCAGCAACAGAGACAGAACATGACATGCTCACTGGCTCATTCACTGAGAACAGGATAATGCAAGTAAAATATAAATAAACTACAAAAGAATTAATACAATGTTCTGCCATGGCTTTTTTATGGCCTCTAATTGAATCAACCCCCCTGTATGTTCATTTGAACTCTTTGTTTCCCCATACTTTTTACTCTTAATTATGTCCAAGCCATAGCAGCACTATAAAACCAATCATGGAGGGTGGATCAGAGCCCAGTCAGCATCCAGGGAAAATGATTCCATGACCTCCTTGTCCCTAAAGGGATTTTCCATCTCATAAAACACAGATTGCTAAACATATGAAATAGAAAAGTAAATGTTAAAACTCTGTTATATGTAGGGGCTGTAACTAAATCTTGGCAATCGATCCCAACACAAAGGATCTGCAAGACCCAAGACAAGAAGGTCAAACCCATGTTAGTGTTGAAGGGAGGGGTTTCCTGAAGCAGCTTCCCATCCCTACCACAGCACAGACTGTCTCAAACTGGAGGAATCTTCTGGGGATGAGGCACGTATGTGGTTTACTAAACCAGCCACATTCTTGTCTGCCTGCTGAGGGTCGATTCCTCCCCAGGGTCAGGGTCTGGCTGTGGAGAACATCCCATCAGCAGGACAAAGGTGGCTTCAGCAACCACATCAACAGTGGGATTGGTACAATTCCCACTGGGGATTCT
The DNA here is from genome assembly GCA_013401335.1 of Brachypteracias leptosomus. Lineage (NCBI taxonomy): Eukaryota > Metazoa > Chordata > Aves > Coraciiformes > Brachypteraciidae > Brachypteracias > Brachypteracias leptosomus. The sequence goes on from VYZX01026953.1 coordinate 81,480, forward strand.
CAATGAAACGATTACTGAAAGCTGCCTGGAATGTCAGGCAAGTGTTCTTCCCTCTTCTCATGTCCTCTTTTCTTTCTATCTTACTCTGCTGCTCTGAATTTCCTCATTTTTACGTGTTTATGGAATATACATCTTTGTCTCTTAGAAATGGTGCTGACAAAGCAGGCACACTGAGGAGGAACTTGATGTGACAACAGAATTGCACTGTGCAGCTTCTCTGCATTTTGCCTTGTACAGTGTTTCTAGAAGCAGCATCCTCTGTTGATCTCCTTCCATCTTCCTTGAGAACCTCAAAGCCTACTTGGACTTGAGTCCCAGCTCCCCAGTGGATGAAGGTGGCATTAGGGCACTGCTGCAGAACCCCATTTTTTCAAAATAAAATTTGATTAGAAAATTACTTCGAAAAAAATCACCAACAGATGGCAAAATTAGCCCATTTTCTACATCTCTTGATGTCCACGGACAACCAGACAAATTCTCCTCTGACAGACACACAACACAAACTTTCCTCCTGACTTTAACTGGGATTATGTGGGTTGTAAATTTGTGCATAGCTGGTTTAAGGCATCTGCTGGGATAGAGCACCACTAGATTCCTAGAGCAGGTTTCCAGTAGAAAAGTGATGTACTGTGATCCAGTGAGTATGACATTAAATGAGACAGTTTAATTTTAATAAGGCTGATACAACCATCAGTGTAACAGGTTCCCCCTCTGAGCACCAACCCATTCATACATCTCGTTAGAAATACATTCAACATACCAGAAACTCCTGCTGGTGTCTTGATGAATTTCCCATTAAAATGAGCAATCACTGCTTCACATTTCTCTGTTGACTCCATTCTAAGGAAATAAAGAATAATTTACATAAATTAAACACTCATCCAGATTCCCATGTTTGTGAGGGGGTTTTTAAAGCAGATTTCTGCCTTTTTCTTGCTGCTTTTGTGTGGCTTCATTTCCCATGTGTGAGCAACATAAAGGATGTTTTCTAAGAATACAACTTCAGAAAGGTAAAACTAAATCTTGTTAACATTTTATGCATTCTGAGGCAAAAAATCAGAGTCAAACTCCAAATACAATATCCTTGATTACTCAGAAATTAGGCAGAACTTGGACAGCTACAGGACCAAGATGTGTTGGTCCTACCTGCCAGCTGGGACTAAGTTGTAATGGGTGACAGAGACATATATATAAATAAAATATAACAGAATGTATTTTAAAAGAAGAATGCATTTTGCAAGATTATATTTGGAAACTGTTGAAGAGAGATGTTTGTTTTATTTGTTCATTAAATCCTGTAATTCAGATCCATAAATTAGGCCAATGGCCTCAGCAGCAAAGAAGCACCATTAAAAATGACAAAGTTTTGGCACTTTTTTAGTTCTGATAGGATTTCTGCACAGACAACAAACAAACCCATCCAAATGCCAGGGACTGAACAAGAAGGGTTTTTTTTTTTTATGGTTTCAAAAATACCTCCTAAAGAATTTTCACAAGTTCTCAATTGTTGGATCTCCATCAAAGAAATCTGATTTTTTTTCCTGTCTCGCACGAAACAAACACCACAATTTAGTTCCAGACTCAAGCCTTGACTTGATAAAATATATTACCTCATATTAACCTAAGAAAATGCTCCCAAAGTAAGAAATTAAAACTTTTTATTTTCTATCTATGTGTTTCCTGGACAATTTTAACTTTAGCTAATATTTTTCCCAAAATGTTCCAATACTCAACTCACAGAAGGGAAGAAATTCTGATTAGGTCTGACAGCAACAATTTATTCTATAAATTATGTATATGTATGGGAATTTNTGAGACTGGACAGTTTGCCCAGCAAATAGATTATGGGAGGTGGGATTATCATCATCATCATTATTATCATCATCATTATTATTAAAATTATTAACCATATCATATATTGTAATTTTATTACATATTTTAATTTAAAAAATTATTAATATTATATGAATATAAAAATCACAATGCTGTGAACTACCCCCTAGCCAACTCAATCAATCCCTAAAAATTTTTGGCTTCATCAGGAATTACAATTTGTCCAGTTCTTTTCTGTGCACTATTGTACCATTGGCTGAACATCTGAATCACTGGAATTTGACTGCTGACAGATTTTACTATATATTTTGAAAATCCCTACTCTTTGTTCCTCTTTTTGATGATGGAAATCTCCAATCTCAAACCTCCAAATATTGGGTTTAAAGCAGAACTAAAATGAGAGAGAGAAAAATATTAGATAGGCACAGAAAAGGCTTCAATGAAGAGACTCTAAAACAAATAAGTGAATTAACTAGAGAAAAAGACTCAAATGGACAGACTATTTGGGAGGTATCTACTAACTTATGGAAAATATTTGTCCTTGTTGATTTGGGAGAGGAATTTGACTGAGCTGTCAAATATTTTCAGGTGAGATTTACTGTAAAGGAACAAAAATATTTTATTTCCCAGCTGCCATGTTAATGAGCCAGAAAATTCAAAGGGCTGATGTTCAAAGGGCAACGATGAGTTGATTTTCTCTGAGGAACTAATGAAAAAAATAAAATAAAAGGGGGGGAGGTGGGGTTCTTNTCAGAAATTAGGCAGAACTTGGACAGCTACAGGACCAAGATGTGTTGGTCCTACCTGCCAGCTGGGACTAAGTTGTAATGGGTGACAGAGACATATATATAAATAAAATATAACAGAATGTATTTTAAAAGAAGAATGCATTTTGCAAGATTATATTTGGAAACTGTTGAAGAGAGATGTTTGTTTTATTTGTTCATTAAATCCTGTAATTCAGATCCATAAATTAGGCCAATGGCCTCAGCAGCAAAGAAGCACCATTAAAAATGACAAAGTTTTGGCACTTTTTTAGTTCTGATAGGATTTCTGCACAGACAACAAACAAACCCATCCAAATGCCAGGGACTGAACAAGAAGGGTTTTTTTTTTTTATGGTTTCAAAAATACCTCCTAAAGAATTTTCACAAGTTCTCAATTGTTGGATCTCCATCAAAGAAATCTGACTTTTTTTCCTGTCTCGCACGAAACAAACACCACAATTTAGTTCCAGACTCAAGCCTTGACTTGATAAAATATATTACCTCATATTAACCTAAGAAAATGCTCCCAAAGTAAGAAATTAAAACTTTTTATTTTCTATCTATGTGTTTCCTGGACAATTTTAACTTTAGCTAATATTTTTCCCAAAATGTTCCAATACTCAACTCACAGAAGGGAAGAAATTCTGATTAGGTCTGACAGCAACAATTTATTCTATAAATTATGTATATGTATGGGAATTTTAAAAGTATATAAAAATAACTTCATGTTTATGTATATACATAGAACATATAATGTGTAATACACAACCAATTGAGAAAAATATTTACTTTAAAGCTAATCTCTTTTAATATCTTCAATACAAGGGAGGTTGTGGACACACAAGTATTTTTGACTTTTAAATACAGTCCTAAAACTCTTCCAGCTCTATTAGAATAAAAGCATTCCTCAAATACCACTGATTCAAGTGGTATTTTGCTTACCACTTACCAACTGGTACTTGCTCAACCACTGATTTCAGTTTAGGGAGAAAAAACTGAATATATTCATAATGCCTATTGAATTTTAGTTGGGTGTTACTGGATTCTGCCCTTCATAGTATCAAAAAAGTGAAAGCTGCATTTAAATATCAGTATTTTTCAAAATTAGTAAACATAACTTTTTGATATATATTGATTTATAGTTCATCCAAAACCCATACACCAAATTCTGTCTCTACTTGGAGTTCACACTTCAATATTTATATGAAAAAAATAGAAGGATATGAATGAAATAAAAATGCCCAGTTACATTTTACATCAAGAATATTACAAATATTTCAAGGTGACAGGAAGAAATTTTGGTAGAAACCAAACTTGCTGGGTTTTGACTCTTATGTCCTCCCATTGCTTCTAATTTTGTTCTTTAGTTGTATCTTCTTGAGACTGGACAGTTTGCCCAGCAAATAGATTATGGGAGGTGGGATTATCATCATCATCATTATTATNATTAGATAGGCACAGAAAAGGCTTCAATGAAGAGACTCTAAAACAAATAAGTGAATTAACTAGAGAAAAAGACTCAAATGGACAGACTATTTGGGAGGTATCTACTAACTTATGGAAAATATTTGTCCTTGTTGATTTGGGAGAGGAATTTGACTGAGCTGTCAAATATTTTCAGGTGAGATTTACTGTAAAGGAACAAAAATATTTTATTTCCCAGCTGCCATGTTAATGAGCCAGAAAATTCAAAGGGCTGATGTTCAAAGGGCAACGATGAGTTGATTTTCTCTGAGGAACTAATGAAAAAAATAAAATAAAAGGGGGGGGAGGTGGGGTTCTTCCTTCTGGTCTCCTCTCTCAAATTCAAACCTCAAAAGCCAGCAATGTCCCAGAAGTTTCTGTGAAACACTCTTGCTGAGTGGTTCAGAGACAGAGGAGAAAGGAGAAGTCCAGAGAAGAGGAGGAAGAAGTGGTGGGGAGTGAACTCTTGTTCTAGCTGCCCAAAAGGAGCAATAGATTCAGATTTAGCCATCTAAGCAAGATGACACGGCCATATTTCCTTTACTGAAGGAAGAATTAACAAAATCCTGCTGGTATCTCCATCTACAACTCCCCAAACCCTGTTGGTATCTCCACCTAGAACCCCCAAACCCCTGCTGGTATCTCCACCTAGAATTCCCCAAAACCCTGCTGGTATCTCCACCTACAATTCCCAAAACTCTGTTGGTA
>VYZX01026953.1:87218-98979 GCA_013401335.1 Brachypteracias leptosomus
CAAGAATATTACAAATATTTCAAGGTGACAGGAAGAAATTTTGGTAGAAACCAAACTTGCTGGGTTTTGACTCTTATGTCCTCCCATTGCTTCTAATTTTGTTCTTTAGTTGTATCTTCTTGAGACTGGACAGTTTGCCCAGCAAATAGATTATGGGAGGTGGGATTATCATCATCATCATTATTATCATCATCATTATTATTAAAATTAATAACCATATTATATATTGTAATTGTATTGAATATTTTAATCAAAATTTTTATTAATATTATATAAATACAAAAATCACAATGCTGTGAACTACNTCTGGTCTCCTCTCTCAAATTCAAACCTCAAAAGCCAGCAATGTCCCAGAAGTTTCTGTGAAACACTCTTGCTGAGTGGTTCAGAGACAGAGGAGAAAGGAGAAGTCCAGAGAAGAGGAGGAAGAAGTGGTGGGGAGTGAACTCTTGTTCTAGCTGCCCAAAAGGAGCAATAGATTCAGATTTAGCCATCTAAGCAAGATGACACGGCCATATTTCCTTTACTGAAGGAAGAATTAACAAAATCCTGCTGGTATCTCCATCTACAACTCCCCAAACCCTGTTGGTATCTCCACCTAGAACCCCCAAACCCCTGCTGGTATCTCCACCTAGAATTCCCCAAAACCCTGCTGGTATCTCCACCTACAATTCCCAAAACTCTGTTGGTATCTCCACCTACAACTCCCCAAACCCTGTTGGTATCTCTATCTAGAACTCCCCAAACCCTGCTGGTACCTCCACCTAGAACCCCCAAAACCCTGCTGGTGTCTCCCTCTAGAACTCCCCAAAATCCTGCTGGTATCTCCACCTAGAACCCCCAAACCCTGTTGGTATCTCCCTCTGGAACCCCCAAAACCCTGTTGGTATCTCCATCTAGAACTCCCCAAACCCTGCTGGTATCTTCATCTAGAATCCCCCAAACCCCTGCTGGTATCTCCATCTAGAACTCCCCAAACCCTGCTGGTATCTCCATCTACAACTCCCTTTTCTTTAAAACCTTGATCATTTTCAATCCCTTCTGCTTTTTCCTCCTACTCCTGCCTTTTTCATTAAAAGCCCAAGGCCCTAAGGTGGCAGCATGGCTGAAGTACCTTGCAAAGCCAACCCCACGGCTTGTCCCACTCGAGTCCCGCAGTATCCTGGTGGAGATGACCTGCCCAAATGGCTTCAGCATGTTCTCCAGCTCCTGCTCATCCATTGAAAGTGGCAAATTGGAAATGTATAAGTTGGTGGGATCTTGTTCTTGTTGCTGAAAGAAAATGAAAACCAATTGTTATTGTTGTTGGCCCTGGAATTGTTGACTATAAAATATAATTGACTATAAAATATAATTGACTATACAATATAATTTTTTACTATAGAATATAATTTTTAGAAATGATTTTGGCTATAAAATATCCATTTTGACTATAAAATATAACAACAATCACATATAAAGACTGGTACAGATTTTTAGTTCTCAGGTCCCTTTCTAAAGACAAGTTCTTCCCCAGTTTCAGTGACCTCCATCTTCTGCCACTGTATCCAGCATTCCTGAGAAAAGCTCTCCTCCTATTCCTGCTGACAACTCCACTTTAAAGTTGAGATAAAGGTGAATAATTGACCAGTTTAAAGTCCACATTGCAGCTTCAGGTTTCAGATTTTTCCAACGGAGAAAATAAAAAAGGCAAAAACAAGATAAAGGAAAGAAATGAGCAGACACAGAAATGCAAGACTGGTGGAAAGAGCTAAAAAAAAAAGCCAGATGTGAATTAAAAAGAGAAAAGGCTGGAATGACAATTTGAAAAGAATAAAAGGAAAAAAAATAATGCATTTAAGAGGATGCACCTTGCCAAAATCTTACCCCAAGAACAGGCTGACACCCACAGAAGTGAGTGGGACACACTCCTCTGGTCCACACATCAACATGTTTGAGTTTTCATCACACTTTTACATTATGCATTGAGACAATACAAAAGTCTCCCTTCTTATACAGATTAGACATCAATTTGTCCTTAAACTGCACTTGTATTAATAATCCCAGTACCTTTGGTAGCATATCACATAACTTAATTTATTATGCTAGAAATCATCTCTTGGTTGGGGTTGGTTGTCCCTAGAACAAAATTCATGAAGGACTGGGTGGAGAGAGGGGAGGTTGTGCCTTTTAGGCACAAAAAATGAATTCTCATCTTCCAAAAATTCATCCAACTTAAAAATGGAGAAGCAAATTCATTCTTATGGACCTTCACTATTTGTGTTTTCATCCTGAGTCTTGCATTCACTTAGAAAGGGCTTTCAAGTAAATAAAGATTACTAAGAAACATCAGCAAAAGAGCTATAGAAATATGTTCCTGTTACATCTTCTTGATCTTCCCACTATGCCACTGACAGACTAATTCCCAACCACATTAAAATCCCACCTACCTTACAAAACACCAACTTTTCCAAGTTCCCAAGTGTTACCCTAGTTAATCTCTACAGTCCATTACAAATCATATTTGACTACCATGTATATTTTTCCCCTGCATAACCTACTGGGAATATGTACCTCCCCCAAAAATACTGAATTTATCCAGTAGACATTGAAGTCTGTGATTTAAATTCTCTTAGAGCAGCTGATTTCTCTCTTATATGAGGAAAATGAGGAGAAAGAAGACAAGAAAATGGATTGAGAGGCCAGAGCTGCCATTAATATTCATTGCTGGGCAGCGTTCAAGTGTGATGGGGAAAATCTATGTTATAGTAGCTACATCTTTGACATTCAGTTCAAATTTCCTCAGGTGGGAATGGGAAAATAAAGAGAGTTTTGAGGCTTTTAAAATTAGTTTGTTAGATTGCATGAGCCCATTTGGTTGAGATACATCAGCTTGTTTCCTTAATGGATGCTATTAGCAAAAGGTTTAGAGGAGATTTTAGCCACAAGGATCACAAAATTGCATTTGGAGCATCATTTCTTGAAGCTCAGAAGAGTGTTTGATAAGAAAAAGTTTGGATTTATTTAGGTTTTATTATAAGCTGTAAAATATAACGCACACAAATATCCTAAAGCTCCCCTGAAGAAACTAAAGCTAGAAAATCAGCCCCTTTGCATATTTTAATCTAGTTTGCTGATGGTTTTGCTCCATAATAATAATAAAAAGGCTAAATTTTATTATAAAAATATTCTCAATAAAAATTCTAACATTTGGAAAGGCAAAAAAAGGCTCACGCTGATAAAAATGTAACTTACAGCAAAAATATGTTTACATTCAAAACATCTAATAGAGAATGAAATTCAGAATGTCAGAGCAATTGGTTTTACTCAGGGAACTGGGTAGATCACATTCCCCTTCTCTTGGGCTTCTATTTCCACCTAGGGGGTTACCAGACTTTTGTATTACAGATGTAATACATAAACATATTAATATATTAAATAAATANTAACTAATATTTTGGATGAGAGATCTTGAGCTTTCCTCATCAAAAGGGACCCACAATTTATTGTGACCCATGAAGATCTTCCTCCACCCATGCTGGGAAGCTCTACTCTTGTATCTCTGCACCAAGCAGAGAAAACCTCACACCCTAAACCCACCTCACAACGTTGCTGCAGAAGGAAATGCTGAACTTTGCAAGAATTAACAACTTCACCACTAACCCACATTGCAAATCCCATAGGAATGGGGGGGGGAAAGTGCATCTGAGGAAACTGTTCTAGGAAATTGGTTTCTCAGAACAGAAAGAATTTTATGATGGAAAAAATTTCACTTGTGGCCCATGAACCAATTGGTATTTTGTAGTAACATGCGGGGTCTCCTCAGTTAACAGAATGTTCAGCAGGTCCTGAGAGACACTGGAATTGCTTAATATTTGCAGCTAATGGGCAACGTCGGGGAATTTCTGGGCTACTACAAGTATCCATGTTACTGAGGAACCTCAGAAGTCTTATTTTTAGCAATTCACATCAAGTTTCTATTGGCCTTTTCTCACCAAACAGCTTTGGCTGCATCTCCAGAACTTCTCCAGCAGAACATAACACAAAGATGCAAAGAGCTCTTGGAGATTAATGCACTTTTATTGCTAAAAAGCACTTTTAACTTAATAAACTGCCTGCAAGACACAGAGTTTCTCATTAAAAGGATAAAAATAATCAACTTCTACCATGCATTTGTGCAGAACGAGGTGATGAGGAGCCCTGCAGAACCTGAAACACTCCAACATCATCTGAAAGAAATTAGCAGAAACCTCCCTGTGCGTGTGGAGCTGTTCCTGAGCTGCGAGCAAGAAACTTGGCAAAAGGAGAAGACATCTGGTTTCTCTTGCTCCGTGGAAGGTCAGGGTGAACAGATAGCCATTCAGAACCATGTGAGGGGGCTCTGCTCCCAGCATGGACATCCTCTGCCTGACAGGGAAGGCATTAAATGCTTCTCTGCTCTCATATAGAAACTACTTAAAAAGTGACAATTGGCCAGTGTCTCACTGAAATATGTCTAAGTTTTAACACTGTCTGACCACAGGCTGTTAACAAGACAATTCAGGAGAAAAAATAAAAATAAAAAAATCACCACCATTATTTTCACTTGCTCTCCAGAACTGCAAAAACACTGACTAATATTTTAACTCATTTCCACAGGCACATCTCAATTACAAAGATTCACCATCCCTGGAGGGGTTCAGCAAACGAGTAGATGTGGAGCTTTGGGACATGGTCTGGGGGTCAGGGAGATGTTGGACAAAGGTTGGACTTGATGATCCTGGAGGCCCTAAATGATTCTATGAAGATGAGTAAGAACTGCATGAAAAAGAATTTTTAACTACAATAATCACTGTGTCCGGGTTTGCAACCCACTATCACAGCAATCATATGTTGCCTTTTTATTTCTTGGCCTTGCTTTCCCTTGCTAGAATCATAGAATCATTTAGGTTGGAGAAGACCTCCAGGATCAGCAAGTCCAACCTCTGTCCAACATCTCCCTGACCCCCAGACCATGTCCCAAAGCTCCACATCTACTCCTCTGTTGAACCCCTCCAGGGATGGGGACTCCACCACCTCCCTGGGCAGCCTGGGCCAGGGCCTGACCACTCTTGCAGGAAAGAACTTCCTAATATCCAATCTAAGTTGGGAATTCTGCATGTTACTCATGGATGCCACTGGTTTCAATGGGAAGTGGTTGTTAACTCTCTTATTTCATGCACACTCCTGAAATGATGGCCATTTAGCAGAATCTGGCTTACCTTCCATTTATTTTATAATGGCTTTTAAAAACTTGTATAAATAAAACTAGAAAAATTGATTATATTTATTTAAAAGACTATTTTAGTAGGATTCACCATTTTCCCTGCAGAAAGTACCACAAACTAGGTAAAACCCCAACTTTTCTTACCAGACAGCTGCTAAAATCTTCTGTAAAGTCTGCCTAAGTTACCTCCTGTTTGCCTGTCATCTCTTCTTTGGTATCCAGAAGCCCAGATGCAGAATAAAAAAAAAAATAAATTGCACTATGCCTACCTACTCCAGTTAGATTAAGTGCAGCAGCTCCCATGGTAACCTAAACTTATTTTCTGACTTCACTCTGTTGGAATGAAAACTGATTTAATTCTCCACAATGTTGCCACAGTGAAGACAAGTAGAAACAGCAAGACTTTACTAAAAGCCAGAAAAGTTCTTTGCTAGTTCAAAACCACGTTCTTCATCAGCAACATAAAGGAAGATTGACTTTATACCATTATGTTTTAATGTATTATATCTATTAATAGCCTTGATTTCTGTTAGAGCAATGAGGACAAGGGGCTAAGTGGCTTTTCCCTTCCCAAATCCCCACTGCAGAGTGTGACAGTTCATCTTTTCCAAATATATTTGGAAAAGAAGTCCCCTAAATTAAGTTTAAAATATTAAAAAAATGCTCCAGCATTGAACTTAATTGGAAAGAAAGATAAAGGTATCAGCACACTGAGAGAGCTTCACAGTTCTGCCTTTGTAACCATGAGGAAAAAATGAAAATATTATAAATTTGTGTCATCTCTGGGTTCTGAAAGGTCAATGTGCACCCAGACAATGGGCTAATAATTATCACAAACTAAAAACCATCCCTCCATAATGAGTTTCAGAGAGTTTGGGCTGCTGCTTTGAGGGGCAACAGACTGCTCCAGAAATAGAAAATGTTCTTTAAAACAGTGGAAGAGTCAGTGCACGATGGGACAACAGACCTCACATTATCACAGCATCCTTCTGACACAACTTGAGTATGAATCAAGTCTGAAGATGGCCCCAATTCTTTGCACAAGCCTAAAATATCTGACAATATTCAGGGATTTGTTAACATGAGAGCTAATGCAATATAAAGCAGGAGCAGACTGGTGTCAGTGGAAGTGAAGATTTTATGGAGGAGGAAATTATCATAAATCTGAAGCCCCAAGTCCTAAAAATGTGCAATTGTGTGGAAAGCCTTGAGTGACTGGTCTTCCCCCAAAAACACACATTAGGAGATGGAGCAACATTCCCTGGCTCTAATTAATGAGCTTCCTTACCACAGAAATGTCCATGTCCATGGACTACTTCCATCAGTTCTATTACAAGTGGCATATGTTGACTAATGGAGAGTTTGTGCTTCCATAGGGGAAAAAAATAGGAAAACACAAACTGGAGAAGAATGAACATCATTTGTTTAAATTATAAATTATCTTGACAGCCTTCTAGCAGAGGAGTACATATGGAAGAACTAAAAATCTCATTAATAGAGAGGGAAGAGAGGAGACTTTATCTGCAAACACAATCGTTCTCCTCCTGGCTCAAGTTTGCTAGACAGAAGGAGGAGAATAATTAATAATTTTTTATCCAGTAGTTGTTCTTTACCTTTTATATTTACACGTTCGTTGCATCCAGAAGAATAAGAATTAAATTCAACTTTGCATTTAGAAGCCCTTTTCCAGTCACCTGAAATTCCAATCACTTGATGAGGCAGAACTTTGAGCAGACTCAAATGCCTGATGCTAAATTCAGAGTCACAAACCTATTGAGAATTTAGGTGGCTCCTTTTCAGAGCATTTAGACCTCACCATCTCTAAAACATCCCTTAGAGAGTCTCAGGTTCTAAAGCCTCCATTCCAAATACAATACCCAGTAGATTTTCTGTGTACATCTATCTCCCTTTACAAAGTCAATTGCTATCTGCACAGGAATCTATGGTTACCTCACTGATTTTACCTATGGGATGGGGGGAAGAGAAGAGACATTTCTAAGAAAATTTCAAGCAAATTCACTCTGCCAGCAACGACAACAATCTTCCTAATAAAGAAAATGGACAGAGCTTTTCTATACTACTACTGATCTTACCTAAGCCTGCAGAGTTCTACAAAATCAGAGCTTTTGAACTCATTATTGGTGTATCAAAGTGCTCCTCTAGGAGCAAGGACAATACACCAATTACAGTAAAGCCATTTGGAGCAATTAAAATGAATTAAGATAAAAATTAGACACCAGTTACTAGACAGTTTAGAAATAACAGTACTCTTGTGAGACATGTGTCTGCTCTTTCCATGCCTTATCTCTAGAGTAAGAGATAAGCTATCAGTTTTCTACTAGGTCCTGAAGCAAGCTGGCTACCACTAGAGCTCACATCATCTCCTGATCCCTTTCCACAGCCACTTGTAGAGCCTGAAGAAGACAACTGACTGGCAATGCTCAACTGGAAGAGAGGAGAGGGACAACAGCCCATTACCTCCAATTTAAATGTCCCTCCAAAAGCTACTCCCATCCTCTGGCAATGCAGTTCTTTTATGTGAGCTCTCAGCAGCATTACCTGACCTACAGGGATCACTGGAGGCATCTCCACTCAGCAGTGACCAGAAGGTACTGCTAACCAGCACAGAGCAAAACACTGCCCAGGTTGCTTCATCTCGGTCAATGCTCCCAGTTCAGAGCTCAGAAAGAGTAGAATAATTGAAGACAAAGTTTCTTGAGTGATGCTCTGACACTGGATTCCTCCACTGACACTATCACCATGACATCTCCTCAAAGGTGGCCACTTCTCCACCAACACTGACACCTCTGGAACAGATTTGGCCTGAAGCCATGTCTACCATACTGGGGTTAGGCCACGTTGGTTGGAGCTTTGAGCAACCTGGTCTAGTGGGAGAGAGGTGGAACTAGATGATCTTCAAGGTCCCTTCCAACCTTAACCATCCTATGATTTGTGGATGAACTTGCTGACATGAGTTAACTCTAACTCACCAACAATTCTACCACCACCTCTGAAGAGTTTTACTCCAAGCCCACCACTTTTGTATGTTACAACCTGTGCCATAAAGGATGAAATGTTGAAAACATAAACACAAATAACCTTTCCTAGTGTCTTTTTAGTCTCATTTGCTCATCTTGTAAAACCAAATTTAAGTTAGTGGCAATTCCCAGCTTGGAGCATCCAAGGGGAGAGAGGATTTTCCAGACAAAAGGAGAGAACATTGCCCAGAAAAAAAAATAAATTAAAAAAATTCCAATGACTCAAACCAGACAAAAGTAAAAGCACTTGAACTCTTAGTCACTTGTGCCTGTTTGTTGTGGTTCTGTTTATGGGGTTGGTTTTAGGGTTGGCTTTTTAATAATTCCAACCATCTCTCCACATTAAGAAGCAGCACAACAGGTTTCACTGGAATGCAAACTTTATAGTTCCAGGTTTGATCAGAAAAACCCAAACTGTCAAGTATCATGGTGCATGTTTTTTCATTAATGCTAAGAGAAAGAAATATTAACAATATTGCCACTAACTGCCAGGAGAAATGAGTCAGGAAAAAAATGCACTATAGGAAAAATTAAGAAACTATTCATTAGATTACTAGAGTGAATTATTAGAACTTCTCCACCTAGTAAGACAATTAAATCACATCAAAATTTATTAGCAAAATGAATTGACATCATTTCACATTATTTTTCTTCTCCTACCTAGATGATAGAGGCTTTGAAAAATCCTGTGTATATTTTAAAGTGATCACTAAGCTAAAGTTTAGTTTAAAAGTCTTTCTGAAGCATACAAAAAACCTCAGAAAAAGAGAAAAAACCCAAACAAATGAGGATTTTCCAGCGAGCATGTATGTTTGTGCCATGGCTGTAATGAAACATGCATTCAGCATGAGACATATGGTTTCCATTTTGCTGCCCTGGAACCCAGCCAAAGACATTTTATGTTGTTAGCTTAACTGTTCTCCTCAGCTGAGAAGCTGTGGAAAATAGCTCATCTGAAAAAAATCTGTACCTAATGCAGAACTAGGGAAGATCTGCTCGATCTGGGGCAGACTCCTTATTAAAAAACCCCTCTGAGATTACTAGTTAATTACTGCATTTTATTATTTTTTTAATTAGAAGATAATTTTATATTCAAAATTTGCTTTCAGAGGTACCACAAGTTATACGAAGAGATTATGTTGGAAATATTGTCTTTGCTCAATAAGTGAATTTTAGTGGTGTTTATGGCACCCTATTGGAACCTGGCCATCTGGCCTAACAGGAATGTATGACAAAATCATTACTAATACATCATCTCCCTCATTTTATAGATTTGAGAAGCTTCTCTTATGGTCTAAGAGCACTCCACTGAAAATCATTTTTGGCTAATAAGCTGATTCAGACTCAAGGATCCATAAAAATAAGAGAAAAAAAGATCCTATTTCTTTCTTTTTGATAATGCTGGAGTTTGCCCTGTTGTATGAAGAATTTCAAGACATCTCTTATGAATGCCTAGATGGAAATTTTACTTGTGTTACCAGAAAATAGACTAGAAAAGGCTGAAGACAAAGCCCCAAGGTTAAATTTTGCCACGTTCTGCTTACAAATCCAGCCCCAAATTGTGAGGCTGCCAACCTCAGCTACAAGCAGGGAATGTTTAAACCTTTTCACACCTTTCTGCTGAAAACTATTCCAGCTATTGACTCGTTTCAGGAATAAACATCTTAGAGTTGAACTGTTGAGTCTCCTCTAGTTCTTACAATTTATTGCTAATCTTTCTTTTGGTGAAGCCAATGGAAAAACAGTATCATGAAGAGATTGAGAATTCCAACCTGGGCAGTTTGGACACTTTATTGTCCTATGGTTCTTTATTATACTTTTTCTTTATTGTCCTATGTTTCTTTATTTCACTGGTTGAGATGAGCTGGGATATGGCAGTTGAAAGCCCTCATTTTGTTACTTTAATACATCACCTGACTTGAGCACTGTGCTCTCTATAAAGTGACTGAAAACTGAAAATTCTCATTGATGATGTTCTGCTTGATGCTTGATCATCTTGGTAACTCCTTTTCTCACTCACCTTTGCCATCTGTGCTTGGACTCCACTGGCTTTTAAAGCAGAAACTGCTTTCTGAGCAGCTGCTGGGCTGTCAAAGTCAACAAAGCCATAACCTGAAATGCAAAACATCTCATGAACACGACAGCAATCAGCTTGGAATTGAGCAGTTCACAGGTACTTAATACAATTTTCTTGTTGAAAAGGGTCAATATGGACTCCAAAGTTCATGTAGTCCCAAAAAATCCCAATTTACCAAAGTCCTTCAACTGGTTGGGACCCACCCTAGTGGAACAAATTGATTCCCATGCTCACTTATTATCAGGATTTTGTCTCAATTGCTTTACTTAGTGCAAATGTGGCATCATCAGTTTATTTCCTAGAGATCACCAAGTAAAGCATAATCTGTTAATTTTGTTAGTAAGTTTGAATAAGCCTCTAAGTTATGTGTCATTTACTCAAAACTGGGAGAATTTGGTTTAAAAGACCCGTATCTACTGCATCATAGCCCAATATTTAGTGAATTAGTTCCTTCATTGTATGTATATAAAGATAGTTAAATTTTAAAAGTGACTGAAAACCCAGCTTCAGTGAAAGCCAATTATTTTTTCCCCTTGTTACTGAAACCAGAATGTAGAATATTGTCAAGAAAGTCTATTCTATACCATATAATGCAACCTTTAAAAGTTCTGTACTAGAAACTTTAGATGTTTTTGTGCTAAAAACCCCCTGAAGTTCACTGTAACAATTTCCAGGTATTTGTAAAAACTTCTTTTTTTTATTCTGAAGAGGTAATGGATTCCAGGACATCTGAACAAATATATCTTGACCTTTACAGATACTGACCTGTCAGGCTGGGATTTTTCAGCCCCCTTCTTTCCTACCTCAAATATTAAGAAATCCCTATCCAATGTCCAAGTTGGGTTAAAAAAACCCAAACAAACCCACCAACAAAAGTAAAATAAAAGTAGAGGAGTTGAAAATTGAATTATTTCTTCAGAAGGTAATAGAATTCTCTTACAATAAATCTATACTGAGGACAAAGAGGGTGTGTAAAGATATAACCAAACCAGCTTTAAAGTTCTTGACTTGGGAGAAAACTCAGGCAGCCTTGGACATCAGCACAGGCTCATTTAACTTGCCAAGAAGCTGAAGAAAGCACATATTGTTCTGGGTACCATGTGCTGGTGAGGACTGCTCAATCTTGACATGAAACAGAGTGAATTAGCTCATATCAAGGTCTGTGCTGCCAAGGCAAAACCAGCTCTCCATCCCCCAAACCAGCTCTCCATCCCCAAAACCAGCTCCTCCATGCCCCCAAAACCAGCTCTCCACCCCCCAAACCAACTCTCCATGCCCCAAACCAGCTTCTCCATCCCCCAAACCAACTCTCCATCCCCAAAACCAGCTTCTTCACCCCCAAAACCAACTCTCCATGCCCCAAACAAGCTCCCCCCCCCCCCCCAACAACCCAACCAACCCCAACACAAACTACACCTACCA